>JBBMJY010000007.1:20477499-20495908 GCA_037833715.1 Toxotes lorentzi | reverse complement strand
GTTTTTGTGGGAAGGGGGTGGGTTTTGTGCTTCCAAAATACGGGGGGTAGGGGAGGTGTGTGGTTCTAGGGCGGGTGTGTGGGGGTTTTTTTTTTTTTTTTTTTTTTTTTTTTTTTTTTTTTTTTTTATAGAGTTAATCCCCATGTGATGTGAAGGCAACTTGATCCTGTCAGTTTGGTACAGTTTAATTTGTCAATGGGCAGCAGTTATTACAGTTGTAAACTGTTGACTTTGGTGCACTTTTAATTTGTCCAGTGGCTTCACTGCCACCCCCACCTTCTCCTACAGGGAGGACAGAGACCAGGGTCAAATACATAACATCACCCCCACAGCTGGACAGGTTTGACAGGACAGATGCTTCCTGTCACAGGGTCTCAAACGGATGCTGTCTGCTCTGGATAACAGACTTCTTTCATTAACTTCGATTGCTAGAGTGATGTCTCTGATTCTGGGAAATCAAATGATTCAGCCAGCAACAATAAAAAAAACAAACAAAAACAAAACACTGTTAATTGCATTATTTCCCCTCTTTCCCAAAGTGGCACTGAACTTCCAGACTGCTGGTCTGGAAATGGATCTGAACGATGGGCTGTTTAGGCAGAACAGCTGCTGTGGCTACGTCCTCAAACCTGACTTCATGAGAGACGGCAGCACTCAGTTCAGTCCAGAGAAACCTGAGGAGCGGCAAGGCTACAGACCACTGCGCTTATCCATACAGGTTCAAAACTATATGAACATCAAGCTCGTTTGTCAGTGTGTGTAACTGTGTAAATGTGAGGCATGGTGTGGCAGAAAACCAGAGAAAATTTGTAATTTCCTTTTCTGTGCAAGTACAACACAGTGGTTTCTATATATATATGTGTTGTTCAGGTGATCAGTGGGCAGCAGCTACCAAAGGTGAATCAGAAGGAAGGCTCAATTGTAGACCCGCTGGTCAGAGTGGAGATCTATGGAGTGCCACAGGACCAGGCCAAGGATGAGACCAGTCACATCAACAACAATGGTGAGAAAGTGTTCAGTGTTTTTATACAAATAATAAATGTTCTTAATTTAAATAATGATTCTGATAATATGAGGGACAGGATGTGAAAAAGGTTTGAAAACAGCAGGATAAATTGAAAAGGAAATTCGAAAATAAAAAAGGTCACAGTTGGTTGTGTTAATTTCTTTTTACTGGCCTCTACCTGTAGGTTTTAACCCAGTGTGGAACGAAACTCTGAATTTTGTCCTCCACACCCCTGAGCTGGCCCTGGTTCGCTTTGTTGTGGAGGATCATGACAAGGCTTCCAGGAATGACTTCATAGGACAGTTCACTCTTCCATTTACAAGCATCCAAGCAGGTGAGCAGAGTTTACGCTGAGCCAGAGCACAAAGTGTGACACTGAAACCACCAGGGTTAGAGCTCACTTCAATATTTAATAAATATTTAGATTTAAAGAGAAAGTCTTAGGTTGTGTCCAATTCCAGACACAGGAAAACCCAGGATTCACTCAGTCCTACTGTGTTTAAAAGCTCAGTCAAATATAAATCTTCTTTCTCTTTCCAGGATATCGTCACATACATCTGCTCTCTAAAGATGGAACAGCTATCCCTCCCTCCTCCATCTTTGTCAACATCAGCATTTCACAGCTCACATGAAGTCACATCTGCAGGTATGAAGCCAGAGGTGGTCACATGTCCAGTGTCTCCACAAACCTGACAAAGAATTTGAATATTTGAATATAGTACTTTAATCTGAATTTGAGAATTTGCCAGCCTAAAGTAGGGCTTCATACTGAACATTTTCCAAAGACTTAAAAGAGCAATCAGCTGGTGATATTTCAGTAAACTACTAAGAAACAGGGACCTTCAAAAAAAAGTCCACATAGCGTTTCAGTTGTTTGCATTTATTTCGATTCTTATGCCTGACATGCACTTACACAACTCTTAAAAAAATATGTACTTTTTAAAAATTTTAATCATGTCACGTCATATTGTAGGAACATGAAGGAGTGCTGCATGTGTAGAATGTCTAAGCATATTTGCCCTGGGTAATAACTGAAAGTGTCCACAGTTCTCAAATGTAATGACAGAATGCGGAAAAAAAATTGCTTCCTGTCAGTATTAAAAGCTTATTATAAAATACTCATAGCTTTGCATCATCTTGGTTAATCTACAGTTAAGTGCCTGCTTGAGTTCTTTCTATTTACTAGTAAAGTACAAATTCCACAAGGTTATGTTGTGTATAAGGTAAATGTGTATACAGGCCTGTAAATACATGCTATGTATTTTCAGAATGGTTCAACACCACTGAATAAAACATCTTTGACTCATTTATTGTTCAAGTTCATTTATTCACTCTATTCTAAGTTCTTTATCAAACACACACACACACACACACACACACACACACACACACACACACACACACACACACACACTTCATTCAGTCTACATTCCCTCACTTAGCAATATGTACTAATGTGTTTTCCTAGCCTTTTACGGTACAATGAAATCAAGAGGAGAATTTTTATTGTTAGATCTGTCACTGTGATAAACTCCTGTAGTCTGAATTAAACACTCAGTTTTCAGTGTTGTGTCTCGCTCTCTTCCCCTCTTTGCATAACATCTTCAACTGCTACTACTGCTACTTCGATGGCTTTCCCCTCTTCCTCCACCTCTGCTGCTCTCTCATCCAGAGTCCCCTGCAGGGCCTCCTTCAGGGTCAGGCTAACAGCTTCAGAGTCTCTCACCACCCCCTCCTCTACGGACATCTCTGGGTGGTGTCTTTGCAAGTGCTTGACCACTTGGAACTTCTGTTTGGCTCTGTAGGAGCAGTGGCGACAGCAGAAAGGCTGCTGCTTGGTGTGAGATAGGTAGTGATGTCTGAGACCTGCCGGCCACCTGAAGGCCTTGTGGCACAATCCGCACGTGTACGGCCGATCGTCGCTGTGCTGCCGCTGGTGGGTCTTCAGTATGAAACTAGTCTTGAAGGCTTTGCCACATTTTTCACAGACGTAAGGCCTCGTGTCACAGTGCTGAGTGTCCTGGTGGGCACGTAGGGCGTCCGCTCTGTTGGTGCGGTAGTCACACTCATCACAGGCATATGGCTTCTCTCCTGCAGAGAACAAATACATATTATTTTCTCAGGAGTTGAAAATTCTTAACATTAATCTGTAAACTACACTTCAAAACCAAATTCAGATGATTGTTTTCAAAACTTGCAAACATTTATAAAATATACAGCAAAAATAATGCAAAGGACGTGAAGCCTCTTCTAATACTTTGGGTCATTATCTTGCTGTAGGCTGAAGCTCTGATCAACCAGTCTGTCTGTCTTTGTCACTTCAGTATACAGTCCTACTTCCTGCAGTAGTGTTGTCTTGATAAAGCATCAGAGGGTGTAGTAACACAGTTTGTTCTCACACTGTCTTAGACAGTACTGATATAATTGTCAGTTTGTATGTGTAGCTGATACCTGTGTGCTTGGTCATGTGGTACTTCAGCTGAGTCGCCCACTTGCATTTGTAGCCGCACTCTGGACAAAGGTACTTCTTCTCTTCTTGGTGAACCCTCATATGAAGCTGTGGTATGAATTATTATAAAACAAAGAAATTAAAAGAAAAAAAATCTTTAAAAAATTTGACCAGAATACAGAGAAGTTATTATATATACTATTATTATAGTTTATTAAAGTTTTCCTCTCCACTAATTAAATACTTTCTCCTGCAAAGAAAGAAAATGCATCATGTTCCATCTATGACAGCACTTTTAAGGACATGAGTTTGAGGTTATATCCTACAAATAACAATCATCCTATAAACTTTGAGCTTACCTTCAGCCTAGACGGATCAGTGCAGGTGTAACTGCACTGCTCACAGCTGTAAGGCTTCTCCCCAGTGTGTATGCGAATGTGCCATGTGATCTTCTGCTTGTTGCGGGTTGAATACTTGCAGTCCGTGCATTTGTACAGACGCTTGCCTCCATGTGAACGGAGATGCTGCTCTAACACCAGCTGATGCCGACAGACAAACTGACAAGTGCTGCACTTGAGAGGCTTGTCCTCCAGAGATCCCTCCTCGTGTTCATTCAGAAGGTGCTGAGCTAACAGCTGCCGTGCTTTAGTGGCAAAGGGGCACAGCTGGCACTGATGTGCCAGGTGGGTCCTCTGATGGATCTCCAGGCTCTCCTTTGTCTCAAAAGACTCCTGGCAGGTGGAGCACTTTACCTGACGGTGCTTGCTTTGTTGGTGGGTCTTCAGTGTGACCTCGCTGCTACAAGTGTAGTCACACTGCTTGCATGAGAAACAGACTTGAAGCTTATGCACACGCTTACAGTGGTTTCTCAGAGCAATTTCTGAGCTGAAGCGAGCGTCACAGTGAGTGCAAGCATGCCCCAACTCCCCTGTGTGGCATCTGAGGTTGTGCCGCCTCACGTCGTCAAGCGTGTAGCCGCTGAAGTCGCACAGTGAGCAGAAGTGTGTAGGCTGTTTGTCGTGGATGCGCATCTTGTGCTGACGCAATTTGGTCACAGCCCCGAAGGTCTTGTCGCACGTATCGCACTTGTGACGACCGATTCCAGTGTGAAGAGACTCATGCTCCTCCAAGCGATAGCGCCTCGTGGTGGCAAAAGGACAGTACTGGCAGCGGTGAGGCCTGACACCTTTGTGTTTGAGTGCTACGTGCTGCGCCATGCATCGTTCTTGCTTACAGGTGAAAGTGCAGTGCTGGCAGTGCAAGTGTTTAGGTTTAGGAACACCAAACTTCTTCTTCTTGTGAACATCCAGAATGTGACGGGTTAGAGAAATTTTAGATTTGCTTCTTTCATTGTACTCAACCTCCAAGTCCTCTTTCTCTTTGGCTGACTCATTGTCACACTTATCCTCCACTTCTTTCTCCTCTCTTTTCCTAAACTTTTTTTCGCAGGTTGAGAGGTGCCGTTCAACTGTTGCAAGCTTGACTGATGAAAAACTGCACCATTTGCATTTAAACTTCCCATCTTTTTTTGTGTAAAGGGACTTTTCCTGTAGTGATACACCTCTGCCTTTGTCACATTTCACAAGCTTGGCTTTCAGTATCTTTCTGTTATTGCTTTGCTGATGTCCTGATTCAGTGGATGCAGGGGCATCATCATCAAACCCTTCACAGACTGTTAAATGAGATGTAGACACGTCCTCTTCTTGCTGATGACATTCCTGATCATTTGAGTCTGTGGAAATCTTATTTTGTGAAGACAGAAGCTCGGTCTGATCAGAATCTGTTCCCTCAGGCAGTGTTTTGGATCCCTCCTTACCCTGGTCAGAGCTCTCCTCTGTAGCTAGACATGTATTTGAAATGCCTACAAAGGTCCTTGTTTTTCGTGGAAGTGCAGGGCACTTCTTTGCAAGGTGACTATCAAGGCCTCGCCTCTGTTTGAACTGTGCACCACAGGCTTGGCACTTGTGTTCCTTTATCTTTCCGTAGCATGAAGCCTGGCAGTGGTACTTCAAAGCGGTCTCCTTGAAGGTTACATAAGAGCACTTGTCACAGCGATAAACATCTTTAGTCGGCACCACAAGCATCTGCACCCGTCCCTCCAAAACCATGGCTTCTGCTTGGTCCTTGTCGTGCTTCTTCATTGCTTTCAGACGAACTTCAGATTCTAACGGCTGATTTTGCTCAAGAGGCAAAATGGAGCTGATTGTTTCACCATCATTCTCCACCTCAGAAGTTTGACACTTCCCAGGATCAATTGGTCGACTAGCTGAATGATTCAGAGGCTCATAGCTGTCATCTACGTCACTGAGTTCACACCCTTCATGTTGCGTTGTCACATTATCTTCCTCTGATGAACTTCCCGATGTAGAGAAGTCTGCTTTTTCTTGAGATGTATCAGAGGCAGCTGTCCTTGGAGTTTGATTTGCACAGTTCTCCTCCACATTTTGCAATGAGGGGGTTTGATAATCAGTGGCAGACAGTGCAGTTAAAATAAGAGTACAGTACTCCTCTGGACTGTTGGCAGACGGAGGATTTCCTGAAATACCTTCATTAACAACCTCTTGAGAAACGACACCAAAAACATTTACTGCATCCACAGTTTGTGATCCAGGTGCAGTTTCTTTGCTTGCACTGTGATCTGCTGCACCTGGAAGATCAGACTGTTCTCTCTGAGATGGCGGATGCCCTTCAGTGGATTGTTCAGACCGATCATGAGTTGTTAAGGCCTTATTGTAAAAATCCTGCAAGAACTCTGCTGAGTTTCTCTCCTTCTCCTTTGCAGCGTAGTTCTCCAGCCATGCTTTGTCCCCGGGTACGTATCCATGAGCTTTCCTCTTGTGCAAGAAGAGGCTGATGCTACTGAAGGAGGAATAGAAGCAGAGGGCACAGCGGAACTCTTTCAGCTTGGTGTGTTTGCAGTTCTCATGATTTTGAAGAGCTTGTCGGTAGCAGGTGGTGTATGTGCAGTATTTGCACTTATATACAGATGGCTGTTTCTCCTCTCCAGAGTGTTTGGCCAACATGTGATTGCGAAGCTCATATTTGCGCTTGCAGGCATAAGCACAGATCTCACACATGAGTGATTTGGCCTGATGTCGTAGTTTGTGGCTGTTTAGCTGGTCCATGCGGTGACAGCGATAGGGGCACTGATCACACTGATACCTGAGAGAGGAGACAGGACGTTCAGTAATAACAAGAAAAGTCAGAAGCTGCACCCCCCTTCCCCTGGTCAAATAAAGAGCAAAGAGATAACTTCTGCACACTTTGTGTCCACTGACGCTTAAGGCACATAACCACAATGTCCATGGTTTGATTCCCCATCAGGGGATCTTTGTTGCATGTCATGCCCCCCTCTCTCTGCCCTGTCTCTCTCTCTCTAGCACCATTCATTTACCTGTCTGCCTATATTGTGTTTACCTTGAGAATTCAAAAGTATATCCACTGCGTAGTAGATCAGAATCAAATTATCCCTGGATATCTTCCTCGAGAGTGTCCAGTTTTGTACAGCATGAACATAACTAAGGATGTCTAATAATGAGATCATGGCAAAAAAACCTGCAGGAGCACCATTGTATACTTGAAAATACCAGTGTGGATGTAGCAAGGGCTTCTAGAGGCTTTCAGCTAAACCTAATGAGGCCGCTGCAGCATTCAGGAGATGGCTGAAAACACATTATAGTTTTTGTTTGTACACAGCAGAGCCCCACCAAACCAGATAAAGAAAGTACCCCAAAAAATCTACCTGAGGTCTCCAGCATGTTTCCTCATATGGACGTTTAGATAGTGCTTCCATTTAGTGACGTATCCACATTCAGCGCACATGAAGTTCTTGTTGTTGGAGTGAGTGAGCATATGTTTAGAGAGGTAGGACTCATCTCGGCACCTGAAATCACACAGGCTACACTTGTGGGGCTTCTCACCTTTTAAGGAAAACAAAATTGGGAGATGTAATGTCCAAAAGTAGTTGCACAGCAGCAGAACAGCAAATGTGAAAAGTGGATACTATAAACATTGAAAGAATGAACTATAGAACATTGAAACTAGTCCATCCTCACCACTGTGCATCAGCATGTGTCTCTTCAAGCCATGTTTATGCGAGGTCATGTAGCTGCACTGAGAACAGCGATGGATCTTCTCGTTGGCGTGCAGGTGTCCAATGTGCTGCTCAAACTCCACAGGGTTGAACGTGACGAAGGAGCAAAAGTCACAGCAGAGCTCGTCATTCCCTGGGTGACCGTGCCGCTGGTGCTGGAGGAAAACTGTTTTATTGGAGCAAGAGAAGTCACACTGCGAGCAGTGGTAGGCGAGGTGTGTCCGATAATGAATCTCCATGTCCTTCTCTTTTGGAAAAATGGCACCACAGGCATGATGGCGACATTCTACTGCCTTGATCCCATGGACTTCGACAGTGTGTCTGAGAAGCTTTTTGCGCACAGAACTCTGGAAAGAACAAGCCTCTTGGAAGCAGGCCACTGGCTTGCTGTCTGGTATGATGTTGTGCATCTTCATGTGAGCCTTAAGTGACCTGCTTTGGTGAAAACTTTCCCCACAGGTGGGGCAAGGGTAGCTGTGACTGTTTATGCCCCCTTCTGCCTCGTCGGCATGCATGCTGACAAGGTGGCGACGGATTGCGTTCCGCTCGACGGCAGAGTATTCACACAAATGGCAGCGGTGAACCTTTTCACCTGCCTCACGAAGCCTATGTATGCGTAGCTTGCTCTTGCTGGTGAAGTAACGCTTGCAGGTAGGACACTGGAGACTGGGGTCAGGAAAATGCAAATGGAGGTGCTCCTGCAGGTGGGACCGCATCTTGAAGCAACGCCGACATGTGGGGCAGGTGTGGGTACGATAGATGTGCTCCGCCCCTTCTGCAAGGTACCCTAACAGACAAGAACATGAGACAAATTTTAAACAGAGACAAAGTTTGTTAGTGCACTTCTTTGACATATTAGAAGTATTTAAACAAGAATAAAATCAATGTTGTCTTTGTGACAGTGTTTTCTCCTCAGGTGTTTCCTGGTGTTATTTGCTGCTGCTGTGTATTCTAAGCTGCTAATGCTGCTTAGCCTTTCAGAATGGAGGTGATTATAGAAGCATAAGTAACTGCCGTATATGCTTTGGCATATGCAGTATTTACTTAGTATTGCACGTCTCTCAGCTATTGTCAGCCTTGATCTTCTTTGTGAGTGTGGAAACATCTTTATCTCTTCCTCTCTGGAGATCGTCATTAGATTCTGATGGTGCTGGATGTCAGTAGGATGATGTCAATACTGATACATCTGTGTGTAAGTAGTATTTCACTGTTGTACTTGCTTGAGCTGGAACATTTTAAATGCTTTATATACAATTACAGTAGCTAGTTTAGTCCAGTGGTTACCAGCCCAGGTGTTAGACCCCTCCCCAAGGCTCACAAGATAAATATGAGGGATTGTGAGATGATTAGGATTAGGGAGGACAGACAAAATTACAGAGCTCTTATGCAAATCGGTTTTCAGTTTTTTGATTTGAATCTTTGACTTTGGTGTGAAATTTTCTATATGTTCTATATCTTAAATGAAATGAAATGAAAAGTTCAGATTGGAAAACACTCTTTACTGGAACTGCTAACAACTCATGGACATCTGTGACAATGTGCCCCCAACTAAACACAGCTTTTTTTAATCCAAAGTAACTAGTGACTGTAGCTGTCGAACAAATGCAGTGTAGTAGTTCCCTCGGATGTGTAGTGCAGTGGATGTATAAAGAAGCATAAAATGAGAATACCCAAGTAAAGTACAAGTACTTGAGTAAATGTACTTAGTTACTTTTCATTACATGAAAGTTTGGAAAGACCAACTGGGAGAGAAATAATACACAAAGACATCTACACCATCTGGGGAATGAGCATCTACATAAAACTTGCAACTGCACATTAAGTCCCCATCATTGTATAAACCTTTGTCATTACAGATGTTCACATATTTACACCGAGTTCTTTACCTTCTTGGTAGCAGATACAAATGCAGGAGACTGAAGTCACCAGCTCTGCCATGACTCAGCATGACTCAGTGTGATGCAGATGCGGACTGACGTACGTGCTGGTTGGTCATGTGACATGACTTCATCACTCCTGAGATGCCGAACACTTGTGCTGGCTGACTCATCAGCTGTACAGGCTGGTAGAGTCAGTAAGTCTGTCTCTGCTCATGTTTGGATCAGTAGTTTTTACTGTGGTCATTTATTTTGTAGACAACACAATATGTCTCACTCATCAATGTCCTACGTAAATGATTTACGTACTCCATGTTATCTTTGTTAATGTTTAATTCTGATTAATATATAGTGAATGTTAAATTAATAGGCACGTGTCATCTGTCTTTCCTACTTTTGAGACTGGCTGTGGAAACTAACCTTCTCTTATAGTAACCAATATGTCTCATTGTCCCTCAGAGTGAAATCATTAATGAGGGTGTTTTCTTTTGCCTTGAATATTATTTTCTTATGTCTTGCAAGGCTTCTCCTGATTGTTATGTCCTTATAAACCACTTGTATGTTTAAATGTCAACTGGCATAACTTTCCATGGTGTCACTTCTCTGTATGTTTCAGTCCTGCATATGTAAATTGGCAGGTGCTCACTTTAATCTACCAAACAGATTGGTGCACGTACCTTTGAATTTCAGCTGTGCAGTGTCCACTGCTGGAGGACTGTCTCTTTCCACTGTCCTTGTCACTCTTTTGATATTGTGCGCTTCCCTCTCAAGCTGTTCCTTGTGCCCGTCCTCTGGAGAAGATGATGCATAAGCTGGGTTGGATTTCATTTTTCTTTTTGGCCTGCCGGGAACTTGAGGCTGATGGCTTCCAGTACTGCATACGGTTGTGGATGCAGTCTCGTTCCCTAAGAACAGATGTGCCAAAATTTTAAAGTTAAATCAGCAACAGAGCAGTGGAGCTATGCGTTTGTGTAATATAACATCCTCCTTGCAGTGCTTGTTTACCTTGAGCACATGTTGGAAGATGGTTTTGCTCCAAAAGGTGGTCACTCAGCTCTTCTGCATTTTCAGAGACAAACTGACACTGAAAGCAGCCAAAGGGCATGTGGCCCAACAAGTGTCTCTCCATCTCACCCTGTGTAGGCAGTGACACTTTGCAGGACTGGAAGGTGCAAGGAATAAGAGTGAGACCATGTGTGGACCTCAAGTGGGCTTGATACTCCTGATGGTCTGTGCTGCTGAACTGGCAGCCTTGCTCAGTGCAGGCGAACGGGCCTTTAGGGTCACGTCCACTGTGAGTGATTTTGAAGTGGTGTTTCAGAGCATCTGGTTTGGAAAAGACCTCATTGCACTGAGAGCATTTGTAGCTGGCCAGCTGCCCTTTACTGGATGGAGTGGTCAGCACTTCTGAACGGGGGTGAGAGACAAACACACCATGGTCTGAGCAACTCTGTCCACATTTTTCACACTGAGGATCGACTGCCTCCATTGTGTCTGGAAAAACAAACAAACAAACAAACAAACAAACAAACAAACAAACAAACAAAAACTGAGCACAGCATTTTGTTAAAATGTGACAGATTTAAAAACTCAATAACAGAAATCATGTTTAGTTAAAGTTAAAACATTCTGAGAGCATCAGATACATACCGTACACATTATACACTATAAATATCCACTTAGTTTTTTGTTGGACGGTGGTTAGTTAAATTACCAATTTTATCCATAATAAAGTGAAAACACATATTTACCAACACATACCAAACACAAGTACACTCCGACATTATATTAAATAATCTACTGGTCAAAGAGAATTTCGACCTACTGCCCGAGTTTCCGCAGGGCTTTCTATCTGACAAACAGATCATCAACGTTTATCGGTGCAGCAGTGTGTGCGCCATATCCAGCTCGTAAAAGCCGCCTTTACTGCGTGTAACGGAGAGGGATTTCTTCATTTATGTGGAGTCTTAGTATCCGATGTTACACTTACTTTTTATGACAATGTATACTGGTATCTAGAGGCTAACAACATCGCCGTTAACGCTAGCTGAGCTAACGTTAGCTTCTTGTGATCGCAAACTGTTCCTGTCGGCCATTAATTCCATGTTTTTTTGCGGTTCGTATTATAAAATATAAGATGCACAAACTGCATTATCCACCAATATATTTGTCTAACTTGGTTGTTAGCTCAGTTTGCGAGCAAAATTGTGTCTAACCCTCAACGGGAAGAGGAACGGATGTTTCTAGGCAGGTGAACAGTCGGACAGATATTCATCAAACACAGGAAGTGTAGTAGAGGTCGCTGCCGCTATTGCAGGAACCTACCATCCATACATTGCACACATGGAGACTGTAACTGGCTGAGCTGTGCTGTTTACAGAGAAACGATGTACACTGGAAAAGCCCATGGTCACAAGATTTCGGTATGAGATGAAGTCAAAGAAGGCAAGTGCGCGGGATATTGTTAATTATTTGAAATCATTAGAAATGAACACCAGCTGTAATTAGATTGCCCAGCTTGGCTGCAGGTCCCAAGCCACAGAGAGATACCATTCATCTCCAAACTCTCTTGGCTGTCTCATTGATCTGTAATTGAGTTGGCACTGTTCCTTCAGGTCTGTGCTTCTACAAAGTGTTATAACAAATAAATAGAGTCTGAGTCCACTGGAGGAAAGCAGGTATCAGCACCATGCCCCTGTCAGACTTCCTGGACAGCCTGAAAGACAACCCCTACTTTGGGGCAGGCTTTGGACTGGTTGGGGTTGGGACAGCATTGGCAGTGGCCAGGAAAGGTGCCCAGGTGGGGATGATCTTCTTCCGCAGGCACTACATGATCACTTTGGAGGTCCCCAGCAGGGACAAGAGCTACCACTGGCTGCTGAGCTGGATCACCAAACATGCCAGGCACACTCAGCACCTGAGCGTGGAGACCTCCTACCTGGCACATGAGAGTGGACGGGTGCACACACAGTTTGACTTCCACCCAAGCCCTGGGAACCACATCATCTGGTCAGAAGAATTCATTAATATACTTCATTACATTTAGTTTGATATGGTAGCAGTAGACACTGCCATTCTTTGTGCTCTGCAGGTATCGGAGGAAGTGGATCCGAGTGGAGCGAACCAGAGAGAAGCAGATGGTGGACCTGCACACTGGAACCCCATGGGAGTCTGTCACTTTCACTGCTTTAGGCAGAGACAGACAAATCTTCTTTAATATCTTACAAGAAGGTACAGGTCTACCTGACAAGTACAAGTTTCAAATAGTCTTGTCATATTCAATATTCTTAACATTTGTTGTGCCCCTTAAGCATTTAGTGGTCAGATAGTGCAGCTGTCCATCATATTTTGTAGCTAGAGAATTGGCCCTGAAGCAGGAGGAAGGACGGACAGTAATGTATACAGCCATGGGTGCTGAGTGGAGGCCCTTTGGATTTCCACGGCGACGCAGACCCCTCAGCTCTGTGGTCCTGGAGGTTGGTGTGGCTGAAAGGATTGTAGACGACGTGAAGGAATTCATCGGAAACCCCAAGTGGTACACGGACAGAGGTGAAATATACCAGGGCTTAAACTCACTCATTCACTGTGTATGGAATTGATCTCTGAGTGTTTCATTTTTATATTACCCAGTTATATAATTCATGTTTTGGTATTGTGATAGTTACTATTGTTGGGTGTTGTGGTTCCAAGGCTCGTCTGATTTGAAAACATTTTCTTAATGGTGCATTCAGATTCAACTGTGACATGTGAGATTTGAGAACTGAGAGAGCCAGCTGCCCAAAAAGTTTAGAGTCTTGGAACTGTCAGTTTTTGTTCTCCAAGATGTGCCTGTGATGTGCATAAAGAACAAGTAATAATATCAGGGCTCAGTAATACACTGTTGAAATGAATGAAAATAAAGTTTGACATTTATAGATGATTTTCATACTGTACTGAAAACATCACAATTTAAATGTCGTATGGTGACAGTGATGTAACTTGTACAATTCGTATTGAAAAGCACAATGTGGTAGCATTGTCAGATTCCTGTCATTCAGTGATAGTCATCTGGATGACAGTGATGATGCCTTTTCTTTGCCTTTGCAGGCATCCCCTACAGAAGAGGATACCTTCTGTATGGACCCCCAGGATGTGGAAAAAGTAGCTTTATGTGAGTGAGCTGTTCCTATGTACAGTCTCTGTAATTAAAAAATGGCCTAAGTCTGGTAAAGTTCTTTTACCTCACGTTAAAGTCTGTATATACTGTATATCCTCATCTCCTGTTTGTGATTCTTTGTGTTTCAGCACGGCACTGGCAGGCGAACTGGGCTACAGCATCTGTCTGATGAGTCTGAGTGACCGAACCCTTTCAGATGACCGTCTGAACCACCTCCTGAGCGTGGCGCCGCAGCAAAGCATCATACTGCTGGAGGATGTAGATGCAGCCTTTGTCAGCCGAGAGCTGCTTCCCACAGAGAGTAAGTAGAAGGGATAGACCAGTGGTTTTGGATTTGTTGTAAGTAGCTAATCACAACATTAGTTGTTGTTGTCGTTCTTATTATCGTGGTGAAAATTTACATTTTTTTCTTCTTTATTTTAAATCATCAGATATTTTCATTAATGTATCAACAAGTTAAAATTCTCTTCTGAGGTATTTGGCTGTGTTGTTCAGACAGACAGTCTTTGTGTTTGATTCTGATTGAAGGATCACTGTCTTTGCCTCACAGACCCTCTGGCCTACCAGGGAATGGGAAGACTGACCTTCAGTGGTCTGCTTAACTCTCTGGATGGTGTGGCTTCATCTGAGGCCAGAATAGTTTTTATGACCACCAACTTCATTGACAGGTACACTACAAGAGCATTTGAAAACAAAGTACTTATACTAAATGTTATTGTAAATACCCCAACTCTGCAGTTCCCCTCAGCTTTATGAACAAAAAAAATTATAATTATATATATATATATATATATAACTGGATTACATAAATACCTTAAAAATGGACATTACAGCCTAAGCCATGGTTATCTATTTGAGTTCTATGACAATTCACCGGTAAGTTTTACATATCTAAAGGAGTATTTTCAGTGATTTTCAGTTCACTGCACACAGGCTAGACGCAGCGCTGATCCGGCCCGGCCGTGTGGATCTGAAGCAGTACATTGGCCACTGCACACACTGGCAGCTCTCCCAGATGTTCCGGCGGTTCTACCCAGACGAGCCTGCCTCTGAAGGGGAGCGGTTTGCGGAGCGTGTGTTAGCTGCCCACTCTGAGATCAGTGCTGCTCAGGTGCAAGGACACTTTCTGCTGCACAAAATGGACCCTGTGGGATCTATAGACAATGTTGCCCAAATTAAAGGATGACAGAACCGGAAGGTGTTTGGAGACTGAATAAAGGGAAACATGAGAAACATGAGTAAACTGTCTTTGCATTTCCAGCAGAAATGATGTTATTATTGAGACAGATGTGCTTTGATACCATCAGCTGTATGCAGTCTGTGATTGATACCAAATAGCTTTCCATAGTTCCTGAAATAGGCTCTTTAGAAGTGTCAATTCAAGCTACTCAATGGCCAGCAGTAAAGTTAAGAGAACTTTATTCATCCTGAAAAAAAAAGAAAGAAAATAATGTAAAGCATGCGTTGATGTAAACCTTCAATCAGCAGGCCACTCCTCTTTGTTCATGTGCCTGGTTTAAACATTCTGTGATGTACATGTAAGCAAAGCGTCACCTAACAGAGGACATACCTTGATCTTCAGGTTTTATAATACACAGACTAGCAATTGGTAAAAGCTAAATCTGCGTTAATCATGTTTTCTGGTAATGTTCATGGAAAACTGCTTATGGCAGTTCAGCTGCTTTCAGTGCTTACAAACTTCAGCTTGTTTAAGCACTTCCATTTAAGCAGCTTTCTAGTTATGTGTCCTGATTAGGCCTCTCTGAGACTTTGAGAGAGGCCCTTCCAGAGTCCACAGACGTTTTACATTAAGAAATTTATTGTGTAGTTGAATTTTGTCCTGTTTTAGCATCATGCATCCCAGAGTTTTTTAATTATATGCAATCTCTTGTTTTCATCAGCATTATCCTGTTACCCAGCACACTAAATATGTCTTTTTCAGCCATTTCATTTTGCTCTACAAGTGTATGGGTGGAATGGCCTATGGTCCTTGTTGATGTTTGAGAGCTGGGATGGAAGGGTTAAGCATTCTGTGAGACACGGCCCCTCCCTGCTCAGCTAGTCTCTTGAATGTAACAGGATTTCTGACTATTTGCTACTTTGTCGTCATCATGGCTGCATGGCTCTCCCGGAGTGTAATGCAAAGGAATGGCACCTGGCTGCTGTCTTGCCCTACTGCCGTGGCCCAGGTCTACTACAAGAGGTTTCGAAGCACCTCTTCTGCCTCGGGGGCCCACTCTGCTTTCCAGGACAAGCCTCGAACAGTGGAGGACCTGCCACATGCCAGCTTCTTGGAGCTGGTTTACAGAATGGTGTTTCAGGGTTTCTACAGTCGTATGCATGAGTTACAGGTATGTCGGGCTGCAGCACACTGCTCTGCATGCTCTCTGGATGTCACAAATTTAAATATTCATCAGATTTCTGCCACAGTGATGCATATTTGTTTTAACCCTCACCCAAAAATGTTGGATGTTTTGATACATTTCAGAAATCCCTTGTCTGCTGTGGTTGCCTAGTTTGATAATTGATTGCAGGGAATGGGGTACATTTTGCATCTGCTCCCAGTGACAATGAATAATAGAAAATGTCAGGCTGGTTTCATTACCTTTGTTCCCATAGCAACAACAGATAACAATAGCTAGGCTCAACAGACTGTCACAAGGGACAGTATTGTTTACCCTTCTTGCAGCACTTTCTGTGAGGTAAACAGCAGCATTTGTCACACTCTCGCATGCTTACACACTCAATGTATTTTTCTAGTTAAACAACACAGTGCATTTAATATTCAAACTGTTGATATTAACAGCATTTCATTAAAAAATAAAAAAAATCTTCTTGCTTCACAAGTTATAAGATTGCTTACACTCAAGTTTCTGTCAAAGTTTTCTGTTAAATCTTCTTATCTTGCTTTCACTTTGTCTACCATCAGATCTATGAGAAGCAGCTATATGGGCCCATATACAGAGATGGACTAAAGTCAGTGTCCGTGAACACTCCAAACCTTCTGGAGGAAGTCTTGAGGAATGATGAGAAGTTCCCTTGCAGAGGAGACATGTCCCTGTGGAAAGACTATCGCGACATGAAAGGATATGGCTATGGGCCTTTCACAGAGTAAGACAACCAAATACTGTACGATATGCACAGCAAAGCTCCATTTTCATTTCCCAGGAAGTACTGTTGCACATTACTGCAAACAAACTAAACAATACCTCATAAAACAAAGGGCTTTCCAGGGCAAAGTACTGTCATGTGAGTGGGAAGGACTGTGTTGGTATTAAAGAGGTTGACCTCAGTCTGGAAGCTTGATGTTTAAATCCCCAACAGTTATTGCCTACATGGTTAGGTTAAGTGAACAAATGCATTTGATAAATTTACCCATTTTTAATTAAATTAACTATCTGAAGCAAACCCAGTATTCTAGAGAACAAAAGCCTGGGCTGGTATCAACAAATACACTCACTGGCCGCAAAAATATCTAATCAGCCAATCATATGCAGCATGCATTTAGGCATGTAGACATGGTCAAGACAACCTGCTGAAGTTCAAACCGAGCATCAGAATGGGGAAGGAAGTGACTTTGAACATGGCATGGTTGTTGGTGCCAGAGGGATGTGTATTTCAGAAACTGCGGATCTACTGGGATTTTCCTGCACAACCATCTCTAGGGTTTACAGAGGATGGTCGGAAAAAGAGAAAATATCCAGTGAGCAACAGTTCAGTTATATACACAGTTATATACATAAAAACATCATTTAAGTAGCGCAAACAACATTTTTGATATAATTCATCTTCAACAGTGCAAAACAGCAATTTTACATATCAGTCTTTTGAATGAAACAGACCTGGTATTATGAAACAATTTCAATCATTAGTGCAAAAACATTTTTTGATTTCAGATGGAATCTTCTAAACAAAGGAACAAATAATTATTTAGATATACGCAGTTGAAAACCGAACTAGAAGACATCACAAGCAGCTCCAGAAGCACGAGCAGATCTGAATTTGGTCAAGGCCTTTTTTGATCTCTTGTTTATCTTCAAGAGCTGCACTGTAAAACTCTGAGCAAGACATTTCAAAATTCAGAGTGACAATCAGCTCATTCTTCATTAGCATAACAGAGCATTTCTTCCGCACATTTAATCTTCATGAGGAGAAAACCATCTACACATAACCAGCAGAGGATGGGATGCAGAGGTAAAAAGACACCAAAGCCAGGAAGTTTAGAAGGTCAGCTGCCTGAACAACTACCATCCTCCTGTCAGCTGTTCCTCTGGACACCTGCTCCTGATGCTGTGTCAGGACCCTTTAGAATGCTGTTGACAGCAACCCACTGATCATAAAGCTCAGTCATATTCTACAGCGATCCTCTCCATGCTGTCATAGAATATGACAGATGTCAGAGAGAGGAGCTGCAGGTGGAAGAGCCACTTCTCCTTTGAAAAGTTTAACCGCTTCTGGACAGCCTTTATAGGGCAAAATCAAAATAGTTACCAAAGGAGTTACATCTTTCCTATGGCCTTGGCTGACCGAGAGTAAGTTTCTATGCAGATAATGCAATGATATTCTCTCCCATGCCCTGAAAGCAATACTGGTACATGAAAGTCACGCAGTATACTTGGATTCATGAAAGTAACAGGATTAATGTGCAATATGAAATTTCCAATACAGTGGTGTCATACCTCTTCAGCTTCTTGACCACCTCTTCATATATATAGATAAAGTGTATATCTTCTCACAAGTTTATTGATCTCTCCCGATGTGATTGAATAGGACTAAAAAGAGGAATGTGTATGAAAACAAAATTATTCCAACTTTATGGGCAACAGTA
>JBBMJY010000007.1:20460109-20477399 GCA_037833715.1 Toxotes lorentzi | reverse complement strand
GGTAGTCCAAGTCCAGAGCACAGGTACTCTATTTTTGTCCACTGGCTGCCACATATCCAGAAGTTTCACTCTGCTTGTAGCTTGCCCACAGCTGGATGCAAGTTAAGTGTGTCTATGATGTTCCAAGCTTTGTGAGCTTCTCAGACAATTTTTTTGTTGTCTTGGAGCAGCAAAAACAAAAGACAACATCCCTTGAAATAGAGTACTCAAGCCTTGGATGCTTAGAATTGTAGAATTTAGAAAAGACCCGATTAGTATTGCTGATGACATCTCTGGAAAACAGGAAGCACTGGCTACCGTCAGGTGAAGGTTGCTGCTATCAAGGATGATACCGCCATTAATGTTAGCTGCAGCCACAGTGATATTTCCACCAGGGCTGCTTGACTCACTCACTGCACTGGCAGTTTCTTCTCTGGGACTAGATGGTGTTTTTTTTTCTCACAAAGAAACAGCATATATCATAATATAATAATAATAAATATATTTTATACGGTCTAAAATATCCATTCGAAATATCTTTTGTCAAGGCAGTGGTGGTGAGCTAAAGAAGTGTGTAACCCTCTGACCTCTTCTTCTTATTTGCCTGTTATGGGTGTGCATGCAAGAGTGCTCATGCCTACCCCGAGTCTACCATACCACAGAATTGGAAATTGCGCCAGAGCCAATGTTTTATGAAAATAATCAGTCACACAGTTAGTTTAGGTGAGTCAGCAGTATTCTTTAGAGAACTGTTAGGTAATCTTGCCTGTACTGCTGATTAGTGGAAACATCTGGAAAGTTTTTCCTTGCTCCAAAATCTATTGATTGATTGATTGATTAAAATCTATTGAGTTACTCTTTAAACTGAATGTAGTAATAATATTTTTAACCACTTGGGGGAAGCAGATACAAGCAGTGAACACAACATTAAGCTGTCATCACCTTTTAAGTTGACAAACCACTGTTTATCACAGCTTCAGTTGCCTATTTATACTGTACATTGAGCAACATCATTTATGTGAAATGTCAAATTTCTGTCTACTTGGCAAATGTAAGTCTGGTCAGAGTATTTTTCACCTGCGGTTATAGTTGCATGATGAGAAAAAAAAGATTGTAACAAACTATTAGCGGGAAATATCTCATAGATGTGGAGAGCAGGAAAAGGATTAAAGCTTCAAGTGACACAATATTGTTTTTCAACACTGTTAATCATAGTATGGGATCTGTGACAATCCAACGTCAGACAGAGCTAATTTCTGTTATCTATGCACAACAGCCATCACTTCTGACATTTGTTAAGAAACAAACAAAAAAAGGTTAATGTTAATGTTCTGCTTCTGTTCCCAGGGAAGGGGAGAAGTGGTACAACTTGAGGGTGATGCTGAATAAACGTATGCTGCAACCGAAAGACTCTGCACAGTATGATGGGGTTATCAATAACGTGGTTACAGACTTCACCAAGAGGATCTATTATCTGTCCCAGTGCAGCCCAGGAGCTCTGGTGACCGACATGGCCAATGAGCTCTATCGATTCTCACTAGAGGGTATATAGAAAATCTGAAAGGTTAAAGGTGCCATATGTACGTTTTTGCTATTGCTCCATACCCAGCATTAGCATTAACAGCTGTTTACTTACCAGTCTTGAGGAAACATGGTAAGTTCAGCATCAGACTTAATTCCTTTACTCATCAGGAGCTGCCAATGCTAACTCTTGTTTAGCCTCTAATTCTATCACTTCTTCTACTGAAGTTAGCATGCTAACAAGGTAGCCTAGGCCCATAATACCCCTTAGTAGGTGATAGTAGTGAGTCATAGTGAGTGACTGCAGTGTCCAGTTTCCTCTCGGTCAAACATGACAGGATGAAATAGTAGCACTGCCCAGAGGTTGTATTCTAACCTCTTGTCTTAGCTAAAGCTCTTGGTAAGTGACTGTGTTCACCATCACCATCACCTGCTCCCCACCTACATGTAGCACCTTTAAAGCTTCACTCGCGTAATTATTAAACTTTAAATAATGTGGCCACATTTTGGCTTCTTTTTTTGTTCAGCTGAAGTTAAGGGCTAATTATTTTGCTGGTTCTTTATCATTTCTCTTACTTATTCTGAATCTTAACTTCACTCAGGTATTGCCTCCATTCTGTTTGAGACAAGGCTTGGGTGTCTGACACAGGAAATTCCTGCAGGTACGCAAGACTTCATCAATGCCATAGCTCAGATGTTCTCAAACAGTATGGCTGTTTTCATGATGCCCAAGTGGACCCGCAATCTGCTGCCCTACTGGGGACGCTACATTGCTGGCTGGGAGGGCATTTTCAGCTTGGGTGAGTTGTAAAGGAGTGAAGCACAGGTGAGGTTTGAAATGTAGTAGATTTTTGCTAAATCCTTACAGTGATTTGACTTTCTTTGTGGAATGTGTTGGGGGGGAAAAGTCTGTACTTGAAGTTCACTGTTTATTACTAGGATCAATACCAAGCAGTATTAGTATAGATTATCCAGTCTGAGGACCTAGTGAACTGTCCTTTAAAGGAGTAGTTTGACATTTTGGGAAATACGATTATTGTCTTTCTTGTTGAAAACTAGATGAGAGACTTAATACCATTCATAGGTATGCCAATTATCTAGCTACAATCAGGAGATAGTTATCTTACCAACATATAACCCCTGCTAAAAGAATGTATAGTTTTTACCATTTGGTTTTTGTATGGGTTAAACAAGTGAGATACAATGTGAGCTATAGAGGTATTTTATTACCTTTGGACAGGGCCAGGATAACTGATTGCTAGCTGTAGCTTTTTTTGTACAGTGATGAGAGTGGCATCAATCTTCTCACCTAACTCTTCGGCAAGAAAGAATGTTCCCAAAATGTCAAATTATTTACCCTTGATTTTACCTTAAGACACAGACAAAATTGTTTTCTATTCAAACTTTTGGAGTTCATTTTTGTTCATATGGTGAATAATAAAATGCATTTTTGCCCTTTTTCTAGCTAAAGAGCTGATTGACAAGAAGATGGAGGCCATCCAGCAGTGTGTGGACAACAAGCAGGATGTGGAAGGCGAATACCTAACATACCTCCTCTCAAACACACAGATGAGCATGAAGGATGTGTACGGCAGCATCACTGAGCTTCTGTTAGCAGGAGTGGACACGGTAAATGTGATATTCTAATAGACAATTCCAACAGAAAAAAACACATTGAGAAATAAACATGAACAACTTTTTTTATGCTTACTTCTCGACCCAAGCCAGGTCTTTACGCCATCAATTTACCAATCTTACTCAAATATAAATAAAATCACCTCACTCCATTGAATATATTTTTATCCTCAGGGACTCATCTCTCCTGACAAAATATCTGTACTTAGGAATGCAGAATTTTTTAGACTAAAAACGTGAAAATACTTTGAAAAATCTGCACCTAAAACCAAACCACCTTGCCTGTGATGTGACCAATTCTGAATATATCTCATGCTATTCCTGTTTTTTTAAAAACAGCATAGTGTACATCCATAATCACCATGGTGAGAGGGCTGCTACTCAAATCCCTCATTTGTTTTCTGCAAATGCATGTAAGGTATGAACAGGCGTGCATCTCTGTTATAAGCCTGTTTACTTACTGGCTTTTCTTTGTTTGTCAAGACATCCAATACCCTCACTTGGACATTGCACCTGCTGTCCAGGGACCTTCAAATCCAGAACAGACTTTATAAAGAAGTGTCCACATTCGTGCCAGCAGACCATATCCCCTCCGCTGCTGAGATCACTCGGATGCCATATTTAAGGGCTGTTATCAAGGAAGCACTGAGGTGAACCTGGTTAGAGAGGTTATGGTTTTGTGATGGGTTTCCACTAAGACCATCAGTGATATAAAAACATGCACATACATGGTACTGGAAGGGGATCTAGATTTAAATGTCCACATATTTTTCTGTATCACCAAATTTTACACAATGTCAGTGAAAAGAAATGATTAATTCTTGTTTTGCAGGATGTACCCTGTGGTATCTCTGAATGCAAGGATCATTAAAGAAAAGGATGTAACTATTGGCGGATACCATTTTCCAAAGAATGTGGGTCTACTTTTTGAACCATTATTATATGTTTTATAATATAAAACAATATAATATTAGTTCATATATGCATCAGAAAATCTGAATTTTACAGTTTTATCTCTTGACTGCCATTGCTCCAGACTGCTTTCATGCTTTGTCACTATGCCATCAGTCATGATGAGGACACTTTCCCAGAACCATTCACCTTTAAGCCGGAGAGATGGCTCCGTGATGGTCAAGAGAGGCCAAACCCCTTTGGCTCCATCCCGTTTGGTTTTGGAGTGAGAGGCTGTGTCGGTCGCCGAATTGCTGAGCTTGAGATGTATTTGGTCCTCTTTCGGGTAAGTGACAAGTGGGAAAATCCCTTTGCAACATCTACTGAAACAGGGAACATTAGTGCTACAAAGTGACAATGAAACACTGCTGTGAACCCGGGCATGGAGGTTGGATGAAAGTGGATGAATGAAGAGGAAGTGGTGGGGTGTTGTTTTGGTGATGATGTCAGAAGTCCTTCAGAATTCATTTATTCTTTGTGCATCATAAGAATTTTCCTATTTTGTAACAGATTAACTTTGAGAAACTCAGTTCATCTGCTTCATTAGGGCTGTATGGGTGCATTTGATTAGAATTGACAGGCCTCTAACAAAATGACTTGATAACTCCGTATTTCCTTTTCTCCCCAGATAATCAGGCTGTTTGAAGTCAGACCAGACCCCACAATGGGAGAGTTGAAAGGCATCAGCCGAACGGTTCTGATACCAGACAAACCACTAAACCTGCACTTTGTGGACAGAGGATGTGAAAACGCAGCTTGATCTATGTTTACAGGTTGGTTTGAATGCAAATGTTGCATGTGAATGGAAGAAGCGTTTGTGTCTCTTTTTAAGAACATTTGATGTTTTGAATGAAGGACACTGTGGCAGCAGGTTTACTACCTATACTATAATAATTGTGTGTGTCAAAATAAAATGCATGTTTAAAGTAACACATATATTTCTAGAAGGCAACAAAGCACTGGCAAAAACATGGAATGCTAGAAGTATCAGATACTTGTTAAAGGGATGATATAACAAATCATCATTGTTCACACAGACAAGATACAGTGAGATGCATAGCTGAGCACCGTGCTTTTCTGAGAACGGAATAAGAAATGAGTAATAACGTGGTTGTATGGATGTCCTGGAAACTTTTTTTTATTGGAATGATTTCTGCAGTTCAACAAGTGTCATCATCTGAGCTGCACCTTGCAAAAAGTAAAATAATATTTTTTAAATATTTATCTTGTTTTTCCATTCACTCGTGTCATTTAAAATCACAGTTGGAATCTGCATTTCACTGTATAATAATTATTCACAACACTTTGTAAGAAAGTGTGAATCAATGTAAAGATTAACAGCATTTGAACTATGTGACCATTTTGTATGCATGAAATGAAACCATATGGGATCTCTCTCTATGGCACAATAACGCATATCTTTTTGATTCACTACTAAAACCTACACTGCAGCACTTAAATAAAGACAATGAATTACTTAAATCAGTCATTTGTCAGTCTAATGACTCCAGTGACAGGAATAGGACACCAGGGACAGGCCTTGTTTGGCTGCGGATGCATCTTGTGGACAATGTTCTTTCCTAGACACAGAATCCTTCCATTGCTTTGACTGGCCCCTCTTTCCATATGTGTCCCACAAAATGCTTATTCTACTCTGAAAGTCAGTGAGATTGAGACCAACATTTTGAAGACAATGGATAATACCCTCTTGTAAGCAAACATACCAATGCCATGTATACAACTACATACTCTATCCACAGCATCTGTATTTTTGAAAATTCTGAAACTGTAAATTCTGCAACAGTTCCAAAGACAGGAACAGGACAAGCCTTGGCTGCAGACAGAACGCTGAGCAAAGTTGTTTACTGGAAACTGAATCCTTCCACTACATATCCAAGGGGTATACTTGGCTTATAGAAGGAAATTAAAAGAAGGAAGGAAAATTTAAGGGGTACCCCCTGGCGCCCCCTTGTGGAGCAGACTCTGCTGGCTGTCTTTTCATTATCGTTCCACAAAATGCTTATTCTGCTCTGAAAGTGAGACAAGTAAGTGCCTCGACACAAGCATTATCTTGTCAGTGACTGGTCAGACAGTGTGAAGGACATTACATGAAGTCAGCCTCTATGGATGACATCCAAGAAAAAAAACAATTGCTCACAAAACTGAAAGATTAAATGCTGCCAAAGAAAATGAAAGGAGGCCTGATGAATGTTGGCAGCACATTCTTTGGTCAGATGTAACCAAAATAAAATTGTTTGGATCAAATGGGATCCAGTACGTTTGATGTGAACCTGGTCAGGACTAACGCAGAGACTGCACAGAGCCAAGCATGAGACATGGAGGTGGAGGGTGCTGATATGAGGCTGTATGAGTGTAAGAGGTGCAGGGGAGATGACATTTATAGAGGACACTATGAATAGAAGGTTATATACCAGAATACTGTATGCAAATATGACTCCCAGCCTAAAGAAGCTTAGCAGGACAGGAATTTTCAAACATAGCAGTGATCCCAAACACACAGCAAAAATCACACACGTTTGTTAAGAAGAAAAAAGTGAAAACTAGGACCTGACCAAGTGTCTCCTGATTTGAATCCAGTAGAACAAACACCTTAGGAAGATTTTCAAGTGGAGCTGAAAAGAATCACCTGTGAAGAATTATCTGGCTTCATTCTCATTGAGCTTTGGATAAAAACATATACAGTTGTATTGAATGGACATGTGAGAAATTGATACATTCAGTTGGCTGCTACTTCACCAATCACCCAGCAGGGAGACACACTTGTGTGACAAAAAACAAAAACACAACAAAAAACAATTCTCTTGAGCTTCACCGGTGCCTCCCAGACTCCAGTGAGATTATTTTACTGATCAAGACTGACCTCAGTCCAGTGGTTTGGTGAAACATCTGGGTCTGGAGGTCTTTGATGAACCCAGGCCACATCCCTGTAGACTCTACAGGTGAAGTGAGTGATTTCAACACACGGCAGAGGCCAGCTTTGTGGTGGGTTTTGGTCTGGTTGGTGTGGGCTTGGAGGCGGTTTAATTTTTTTTTTTTTTTTACACATGTGAAGGCCATTACAATATCAACGTCAGTTGTGAGTGACAGCCTGAACCAGCGATCACAAAACCGCATGAAAACACAGATGTAAAGGTGGTGGAGAGGGAGAGGGCTGCCACGCTTTCAGCGTGTGGTTAAGGCGCTACCTGTCTGCCTGCAGTGGGAAGTCACTTCGCCCTCAGTGTGGCACTCAGGAGGCGCATGGTGGCTGAAAACAGCGGCGGGAGGTCTCCTCGACTCTGCGTGAAAAACTTGCATGAAACTTTTGAAACAGCCCGCTGACGCCGCAGCGATGCCAGCAGACAGACAGCTCAGATTTGCCGTGAGTTTGAGCGGAGTAAAGTCAGAGTAAACTCTGACCGAGAGCAGCGACGTGAGAGACACACACAGCCAAGGCGCTGAAGTGTTGAATGGGTTTGGACGTGTGCGCCCTGGCTTTGCTCGGATGGGATGCACAGTGAGCTTCATCTGCTGTGAAGAGGACTTTCTGCAAATGCCAGTTTACCAACATGAGGAGGAGAAGAAGAAGAAAGAGAGCCTGAGAAAGGTGAGGCTGAAATGCGCGGGTGGCAAACGCTTGCAGACAAGATTGGGCGTCTAAACGTGATATTGACAAAAGAGTTGGTCCAGAGTGTTTGATCAGCTTGTTCTCACTGACTGCAGATGTGACTTGTTTATTTGCATGTATGTGTATGATTTGTGAAGCACATTTATTTATTTATTTATTTATTTATTTGTCGGACCTCCTTTAGGATTGAGGTAAGTATTTTCGACCTTTAGCTTCACTTGACAGTCTAAACAAAGTGTATTGAGTTAATCGAGATTTCTCTAAATCCACATCCAGACTATATAAAAGCAGAAGTGAGACTGTTTTGTAGTCAGTTCATATAATAGACCAGAATGTAGGCAGTGGTTGTCAAAAACGGTTTCTACCCAACCATTAATCCAGGCATGTTGTGTGTCTAATAGCTGCTCTGACATTAGGCATTCAAACACTGCTCCTGGGAGTGAATGAGGTAAACCATTCACCATAATGACTGCCAGGGGGCAACTCTGAAAAGTCCAAGTTCAGTCATGCTTGCGCTCCATGACAAAAACACAGGGATCAAAAGTAGTGATTCTACCTGCAGTGATGTAATGGAAATAATTTCCTGTTCCTTCCTTCTTCCCACTGCTGGTGTGTGTTTAGGTTTGTGTATACTGTAAAAGTTGTTAAATAAGATACTGATTTGTGGCCTGAGGCTTTTCTTTCTGTCCTTGTGGAAAATGGTCAGTAACCTGTGACCTGAACTGATTGACTGTGGCTGTAATTAACCTCCAGTACATGACAATTATTTGGAGGTGATCATGAAGGATTCAGGACTATTTTTTTCCCCATACATAAGACTAATATGGCATTAGTTTGGCTGTTTAAAATGAACTAATGGATGCAGCTTAAAAAAATGTTTGCACTGATAATGCTCTGTAGTAACCTCAGAGTTAAGGTCTTTTTGTTTTGTCTTGAGCTGCTCACTGAAGCCACAGCCTTATAGTTATCCTCGTTTAACATGCTTTTATGTGCGTTTCCAGTGCTTTTGGCTGTGGTCAGGGTTTCCCAGCCTTGTGTGTGTGTTACATACTCCTGCAGTCAGATCAGATGAGCTCAAGCACTCCTTTATCAGCACCGCCCATCTTGTTCCAAACACGTCTGTCATTTGAACTGATTTACAACTGGAAGTTATTTAACACTTTTAATCACATAAAAATTGAGATACTGTGATCCTGGAACTGATGTTTATGCTTGTCTTTTTTTCCAAAGGTTTGGCCAAGTTTGCATTTCCACTAGGTGTGGCAGAAACTGGATGTTTTATCTGCACGTCTAGTCTGATTTCTCGGTTCACTTGCAAACTAGTCTTCATGCACTTGTGATCATTAAGGTTTTACTGCTGACTGATCATAGTGGGTGGCAACAGCAGAACCACCATGTGCGCTGTGCACAGACATACATATACTTTATATTAAACATTATAATTCCCATGCTGCTGGGAAGTAACACTAAAGATACACTTTTGGTGCATCGTGGATGGTTTTTCCTGGATATGCTGAGCTGTCCAGTTGCAAAGACAAACAGCTGGCACCTAGGCGTGTATAGAGCTGTGGGCACAGGGCGAGCTGTGGGAAATGAATGTCTTGACTCTGCCAGTAGAGCTGTGGTTGAAATAATGAAGTGGTGCTAAAGTGTTGAAAATAGTCACTCAAGTGAAGTAGCCAAGTGTCATTCATTCTGAATATAAACAACTGGCATTCACTCAGGATTTAAGGGAACATTTTAGAAGAAGCTTGAAAATCGTGGAGCTGTTCAGTAAGGCTCCGTTTGAGACGTCATGTTGGCAGAATTTGTATCCCCACATACAATAATTGTCACCAGTTTATCTTGAGGACACCATATGTAGAACAAACATTGCACAAAATGGATTGTAATACCGTGAGTAACAAGCATTGTTAAAGTTTAAAGCTTTAAACTGGACTGAAAAGTGTGAATATTTGTGAAGAACATCTTTACTTCTGTGGAGTTTCTTTTTTTTTCATGCTGATGTTTGTGTCAGAGGTGTGCTCAGGTGCAGAGAAATTGCTTCCTGTGGTAATTGCTCCTTGTGTGTGTGATGCTTGTGGTTTTTGTCCCAGATGAAGAAGACGGTCTGGCTGCTCCTGTCAGCAGCGCTCTGGGAGGCTCATGGCGCAGAACTTTGAAGAGTGATAACAATCAAGCAGAAAGTAAAACCCTCATGTAAAACCAAAGTACACAACCTAGACTTTGAACCAGATGAGGGGGTCTTGAATAGGTCTCAGCAAGAATGCGTGCTGTGAGCTTTGCATCGAGGGGTTGTTGTATAATAGCAGTACAAAGGCTGACAGACAGCTGAGAGAAGAACAGACCATAAACTGACTGCAAAGACACATTTTCCAGAATGGCATTAAATGACAAAGAGGCATGATGCTGTTTTACAGACATCTTGCAAACTCCACATTGGAAAATACTGTCCTTTACAGATGCAAAGTGAATGGATTTTACATTCTTATATTAAATAATGTTCAGATTTCAAAATGTGGTTAAAAGTGTAAAAGTGTTCTGTTTTGTTTCTTCCTTAAACCTCCATGTGTGCTTTTCTATTTCTCTAAAAATGGCACTTTGTAATGTGAAATGGGTGACAGTCCAGATATTCCCACTGGGAATCAATGCCAACTTTGGACATTTGGACTTGCGTTAGGACAGCATTTGGACGGCCATGTTTAGGTCAAGGATTTGATTCTTTCTGTCTGTATGATTGAATCCCAAAAGCTTGTGCAAACCACCTCATATAAAACTTTGGGCAGCCAGAACTCTTTCAGTTTATTTATTAAAGAAACAAATTTTCTTTTCTTTTTGTCTTTGTAGAGTCATGAAATGGACTTATACAGGTGCCCCCACCTCGGTTAGAACTGCCTAATTTAGAGGACATTTAGAGGACGTCTATTTGTTGCCACTTGAGTCTTTCCATTGACTTTGTATGCAATTGCACTTCTATAAAATAAGTCAGAACACACCCTTGGAGTTCAGTTATTTGGCACACCAAGCCAGAGATAAATTAAGAGTGGACTGGATCATGTTGAGAGAAGTGTGATGCCAGTGCAATGTCCATGTTGCTATATCTGCTACTGTGTAAGTAGGAAATAGTTTGCTAACATGTGAACCTGATAAGATAACAGCATATTGACTCTGTTTCTGCAAAAGAAGAGCAGAAATGTGCGATATTCTAAGTACGTTTGACTGGTTGTGAGATAAAGTTGCTGTATAAATTAAGTCCATGTACCTTTTTAGTTACATGTAAAAAGATCTGCAATCGAATTTTTAGGTTATGTACAGTCTGCACATTTGCATATAAATGAAGTGTGCTTCATCAGCATGAAAGTTGATACATGTTGCTACACCTTATTAGAGCACATTAGAGACACATAGTGATCTGTATTACATATAAAGCAGTTTTTGACCACCAAAGGGCAGAAAGAAAGCAGTTCGCGTGTCAGTTTTGTTGTGGTTCATTTTTCAGCTAAGAACTGTCTACATGCGTTTCTATCTGCTGAAAACAGAGCAGCATGGATGTGCTTTTAGAGTCCTTTTCCTGGACACCTGTTAAATGGAAGTCCAATATCCTGTCTTGTACTTGTTTGGTCTATCAACACTGTAGAAAAATATCTACCTTTCTTTGACATGCTAATCCTTTAGTTGACTTTCTTTACAATGGTTTGTGTACTTTGGCTCCCTGCTGTTTTCATAGTGTACAGTTACCTTATTTAGTTCCTGTGCTGGGAGCAGCTCCCACTTATGGATCTGCTGTATACAGCATTGGTTTGGTTTTGGTGGTCCAGATAACTGAAATGATATAAGCTCAAAGTGGGATCAGCAGTACAGGAATAGTGACTGAACTGGAGAATAGACTTTAAAGGTGGTTCAAAACTCTCATAGTTTTTCTTTTGAATTCTCAGTATTTGTGGGTTTCCTCCTAGTTCTGTCCTATGTGTAGAGTGTTACTCTAACAGTGTACAAAATAATAACTTTGATAACTAAAGGATCTGAATTTGTGTAAAAAACAATTGGATTAATCACACTGTTAAATATTTAAAACAAAGTTTGATATTCAAGTTATAGAAAATTACATTAAAATTACAGTTGCATTTCTTTTTCTTTATACTTTTAGTGAATTATTATTCAGTAGTTCTGTGAAGGCAAGTGTTGATGACAACTATATAATAAGTAAGTATTTTTCATACAAGGAAACAAGTTTTTGTTTTGCGCTTATCTTACATAAAAGCTGATCAGACATGTAGACTAATGCTGACACTTCAAAGTTTACACATGATGCTAACTATAACAACCATATTAAAGCAATATTAAATCCAATCCGGGACAGATTTGTGTTTGCCATTCCTAAGTAGGTTTCAAGTATCGTGCAGATCAAACTCTTGACATAAGTAAAACAGCTGACTATGCCTCCTTCAGAAAATAATCCTCATTCCAGTTTGATGCCTGTCAAATCCAGCTCTATATCTTGCCTGTTTCTGAATTCCCACCAAAGTGTCAGACAGCAGGCGGGGGCTTTCTTGGGATTTGAAGATTTTTGATAAAGGTATGCGGTGAAATGAAAGTTACCTGCCGCCCCGTATTGCATTCCAATGGATGTTTTAGCTGTGGGGAAACAGTGTGTCCTCTGTGCTGTGTCTCTGGGGAGGCCTATCATTTCACTCCTACCTGCCGGCACTGACCTACACATGGGACGCAGAACAAGACCCTCTCTGTGTGTTCCACAGTGGAAAGGTGCACAGTGTGTGCTTGACCCGGGGAGAGGGCTGTGATGCCTCAGCAAAGTTAACCCCTGTCATCTTACCTTTTAATGCCAGTGCACACAGGAATTTAACCTCTGGCGGACACTTCAGCATTTTATTTCAGAGTAGGAAGCTTCTTATAGACCTGTTCTTCACATGACAGTCTGAACAGAATGTGTGTCATCAAGTTCATCTTGATGAGGATATTTAGAGAAGATAGCAAAGACACTGTTTGTGATATTAGTTAACTTAAGCTGAATCCACAGCATTTGATTGTCTACTCACCTGCTGTTGTCTGTCTTGATGTGGTATACATCTCCCATGTATCTCTCAGCAGGTTCAACAGCTCTGACCAGCAAATATCATTATTCTTTAGTGCACTTTTAAATGCCTTTCTGCTGCTTTGCTATTTTCCCAATATGATCCACTTACTTAATGAGAAACTTCTGCACAGCAGTGATACAAGTTAAAAATACATGTAGATGAAGAGAATGAAGAAACTAGAATAAAATATTTCTTTTCAGTGATCAGAGCTGTTTCTACACAGTATCTTCTTAATAACCACAGATTTCAAAATGAAGCAGCAGACTTAAAAGATGATAACAGAAATAGTTCTGACCATTAAATAGTTGGGCACTGGAAGAATTCCTTTGAGTCCTTTGAGATTAGTGAACGATTATGATGTAAAAACCCTGACCATCTGATGTGAAAATTTCAAATGTCATACTGTGTATAAACAGTTTAATCAGTTTATTTGTGATCATTGCATAGATTGCGTCATTTCCGTACATCAGAAAGTTGCAGAAATTTGAGAAGACATTCTTCAGCTTGTGCCAACAACTAGCCTGTCGTTGTCTCATAATTTGAGCCTTTTTATCCGTTTTGGAAGTCAACGCCTTTACTCTCAATGCCTCGTGGTCAAAGCATGTGTGAATCCGATGAGCGGATGTTTCTTTTCCAAACAGCCTTTCAAGACATTACTGATGCAGTGATGCGTAACGTTGCCCACAAAGCCTCTGGAACAAGAAGATAATGGGATACAAAAGGCGTTCATTGAGCTTCTTAAAGTGTCTTTAATTCACTTGGCAATGCACAGTGGATAGAATGTCAGTCAGAATGATAGATTAAGGCACAGGGCAACTGTATTTTTCTCTCCAGAGTTATGGTTGTGTGCCCCTTTTCTTGGAATCTAAAGCAGAGGCCTAACTTCCACCTCCGCCTCAGACCTTGTGGCATCAGTGCAACATAATACACTCCATTTAGCCCTATACCATCCAGCCTCTATGGCTTTGTGTACCCGTGAATGTGGCCTTTATGCTGCAGTTTTGTTGATATTTCTCTATGTGTGGGGGGGATTTTCTTGTCTTCTCCCTAATACTTGGCAAGGCAATGTCGCATTTGCTCTTGGCAACGTTGAAATCCCACAAAGTCTCACTCTGGGGGCCTTTGTAGCCATTCACAACACTTCCGAGTGATGGACAGGGAGCTCGGCTCTCCCAGGTCGCATCCCTTTTGCCTCAAAATGTGGCTTTTGTTGATATTTGTGGCTCCTCTATTTCCCTGGGGTCTTTTTCACCAAGGTCGGATGCCACAGGGCTCCAAGGGTAATTACTGTGACAGTGGAGCAGAAGTTAGGCTGGGCTACCCAGGTCGACCAATCATGTTTTCATCATTGGGAGAATGTTTTTCTTTGGGGACCTAATAAATCCCCCCTTTGACATGCTGCATTTACTCTGAATACACATAGGAAGAAAGACCCCAGATTTTTTTTCTCTCTCTACTTTGCACCAATGCTTGTAACAAGCTGAGGCAGATCATTGTTGCTAGTTCACCTTCACTGGTTTTTAAAAGGATAGGTTTGCACACTTAGACATTCCACTGTGGAGGAATTTCATAGGTATTTGCACTGGAATGTGTTTTCTCAGTGGACAGGGATGGAAAACGTAATGGGCATTATGAAATGTAAGTGTCTCATAAACAGCATTGTCACAAGCAAAGCTGTGTAGACAACAAAGGCTTCACTGACACTACAATGTCAAGACTAATCTTTGGACTGTGATAAACAATGTTACGCATTGTAGACACATGTATTACACATATATTTTATTCATGTTTTTGGATAAACCTACAGTAACTCATCCTTTTACATGTATGATAACTGTGTTTCCAGTGCCCTAAACACAACACGGGGAGAATTACAGTTGATTGTTCTGTAGAAAGTTTGTCATGCTGTTATTATTAGTAGAACAGGAGTGGAAACTCCTGTGCATTTAAACAGTGCATTTAAAAAAAACCAAACGACTTACTTATATTTTGAATCTCACCAGAAGATTTCAGATCAAAAGCTTATTCTTTTTCCAAACACGGGGAGAATTACAGTTGATTGTTCTGTAGAAAGTTTGTCATGCTGTTATTATTAGTAGAACAGGAGTGGAAACTCAATAGCCCTCCATAAAAAAAAAAAAACGGCACATGTTCCCGTCCTGATCCCTGTTAATGAGTGTGGGTGTGTCCCACCCTATGCACCAAGCAAAGGAATCTTTATATAAATCACACTCTGGGACCTGATGCTACACATTTGTTGCACACGCCTGAAATCCCACACAAGGATCACTGACGTGCCACGGATTTATATCATTTACAAAGGCTGCGAGTTCATTTACAGTAACCCCAACGCTGTGTTCACACTATAGCTAAAGATACACTCATCCTATTTTTCCTTACATGCAGGGTGGGGCATTAACTTAAATATAACATGAGATGATAGGAATTTGTCTACAGATTTAGTTATATATTTTTATACTTAGGTGGTTATCCCTGGATGCATTTGTCCATTGCGAGCAGTGCTGTAAATCCATGAGCAGTGAGCCTTTATAAATGCCAATATTGGGTTTATAGGATTTTATGTGATGTGATTAAGAACCATGATTTGTCGGGTATTTGATTTAGTCAGATGTTCCCATTTGCTATAAATCTGTGATTTTAATGTCACCTGAATCACTGTGTAGTCATTATCTGTGCCGATTAGCATTTTTTTTTCCCACTCCCAATTCATACCACATGATTTGGAGGTACATATTTACTATCCAACATATTTAGGATATTTTACAGTTGAAAGATATACCTGTCAGTGCTTTCTGGTGGACATAATATTTTTTTAATTCACTTATACCCCTAACAATGTATTGAAAATAAGCTAATGTTCTTATATTTGTGTGGAAGGCAAATGTATGTAACATCCTCGTTATAAACAATCATCAAAGATGATCTGCAATTAGGGTTGTATAACAGCAGCATTAGGGCATTGAGCATAAATGCCTTTAGTGTTAATACATACATATAGTTTCTTTGGTTCCACATGGACTTTCCCAGACAGCAAGAATAACATATTGGATTACCTAAATTGAGGGGTTTTACCCTTTAAGCCCACTTCATTTTACATTACAGTAGTCACAGAAGTTCTGAGAACATAATCTGCTACTTCTTTGCCTCCTGTGTGCCTATCTGCCTTGGCAGGCCTTTATGGCATGACTTTGAAAATAGCCTGAATACCTCCACATGATTGTGTTGCATTGTCTTGTATTGTGTTGTTAAAGTCTGTGCCACGTCAGACTGGAGGCTAATATTTCTGTGGGAATGAAAGCGATATATCACTTGCTAACCACATTGACTCATAGTTAACATAACAAGTTACTTCTTACAAGTTCACCAACTTAACCTCTATTATATGGTAGTAAACTATTCAAGGAAAGAGTTTATCATAAATGTGTTCATCATGTGCAGTAACTAAAACACAATACCCACTTATACAAAAGTATTTACCTGTTTTTTGTGTGATTTCTATGCATTAAGATCTACAGCTCTTAATTTTGATCAAATATTTGCATTGTAATAAATATTTAACACCAGGAGCAACATTACTTTACATCAGGGTTAGTGGGAAAAAAAAACTCCAAATGTTTCCCTTCTATACTTTATCTGTCCTGAAAGGTCGGGCTCACTTTTCAGAGATAACAGTAATGGATTTAACAGTCTGTAGTTAGATAAAGTGCCTTTAAACAATACTAGATGAAGCCAAACAAGCTGCTTTAATGGCTGCATTATCAGTTCCCTCCGCAGCAAAACTGTTTCTTATCCCTTCACTGGGAAACATTTCTTTCTGGGCACTTTCACTTTTGTGGCACATTCCTGAGATTACTTTGTCATTTTACACAATTGTCTTAAATTACCGCTAAGCTCTACTCTAGCCAAGCCTTTAACACCTGCCATCTGTATTCTTAAGTTTAGACTCTGAGATTAGTATTCACAGGATACCATGCTTCCATGTTAGTCTTTCACAGTATAAACAATGTGAGTTGCCAAAGTGAGGCCCAAGGCTCATTCACCCAAAAAGAATGTAGGCTGTCAAAAAAAGTTTAGAATTGTTCTTGTCTCTTTGTTATTTGCAGGAAAGAAGTTTGATGAATAGTACATTAGTGAAAATATTGTCACATAACACTAATTAATACTTCCTAACCAGTCATCAACAAAGTCTACATCAGCTTAAAGTTACAAGAAGTCAAATCTTTACTGTACTGTAGCACAGAGTTACCATCAGATTTTGATCAACCCCCCATTATCCACTTAGTTTGGGCTGCTCAGATGAAGCCGAAATGTAGTGTGATAAGTGAGTTAAATTTTAAACTGTAAAAAAAAAAAAAAAAAAAAAAAAAAAAAGAAACCAAATGGTTTTTTCGGCACAACTGACAAGGTCGTTTGGGTCCTTCTTAAACAAAAGCTCCTACCAATGGTGGGTCCAATTCCC
>JBBMJY010000007.1:20435933-20460009 GCA_037833715.1 Toxotes lorentzi | reverse complement strand
GGAACCCCCCCTTCTCCACTTGGTTTTGGTTTCTCAGATGAGACCGAAGGGTGTTGTGGGAAGGGGGTTAAATTTTAAACTGGAAAAAAAAAAAAAAAAAAAAAAAAAAAAGAAATCAAATGGTGTTGTAGGCACAACTGATAAGGTCGTTTGGGTCCTTATTAAACAGAAGCTCATACCAATGATGGGTCAAATTACATTTTTGAATATCTTCTTTTATTTTTTATTATTGATTTACTTACTTATTTATTGTTAGAAGTTGTCTTCTCAGATGCACCATTGGTCCACATCTGACAGAGACCTGATCACAGTCAGACCCAGTCTGATTTAGGGCTCTCACTTTATCCTGCCTTGCTAGTTTTCTCCATTTGGTGTAAACAAAACAGCAACAGTGGCCTAATAAATTGACAATGGGTACAGGGCGTTTGGTGGGTTGGACAACAGTGCATTTAAAAAAAAACAAACAAAAAAACAACTTACTTATATTTTGAATCTCACCAGAAGATTTCAGATCAAAAGCTTATTCTTTTTCCAAAGTTAGATTGGACGTGCAAGTTTTGAATAAAAGGTGAAAAGCTCTAGTTCAAGTATAATTGGACCCAAAAAAAAACCCCAGTAATATGTTTAATTCAGTGTTCGGTGGTTAGTCTGCTCAGAGACACTCAAGTCTCAGATGTACTGACACGAGATCCCGGTCAGGACTTGGTTACTAGGAACAAAATGGACATGTGAAGCCGACTCTACTGGATACATGACAACAAACAGACAACACAGTGTCTTTACTGTGAGGTGAGATGAAGTTTATAACTCTCTGAAATGTCCAACAACAGTAAAATCCAGAGAGTATGAGCTTGAATGTATTTGCAGATGCTATTTGATACACATCTAGATAAAATACCAACAATACTCTGAGCACCATAGAGCACTGGTTGTTTAATTCAAGTCTGGTCAAGTCTGTAACACATCAAGATGACAGAAGCTTGTTTGCTTAACATTATCTCAGACACTGGCCAAACATCACATCAACACACAACAACAATTTCCATGACTCTTTATTTGGCGAAAACCATGTGACAGTGTTTGCTTGTCGTCTGGGTGGGTCTCTGTCATTTTGACTGGGGACCAGCACACAGGAAAGAAAAAGAAAGACAACCAATAAACAGGGAATACATTACTTCTTTGAAATGGCAGCTTGTAGCCAAAACAACCGCAGCAGAGAACTGCGTGGTTTTTTTTGTATATATCAAAGTTTAGGGCTTCTTAGTATGATCTCAATGATTTTGTGCTTTTTAACCAGCAGATGGTGACACTGTCATTTTTTTTCTACCCTGAACTGTTTTCCTGCCCTAATTTTACTCAGTTAATTGCACATACATGCTTATGGATTTAAACTAAGGATTAATTAATACTACTTTGTTCTGTGTCTTTTGCACTCTTTGTGTGGTGGTAGATGTGGCCCTTAGATTATGAAATTGTACAAGTCTAGAATATGCCTCTGCACAGTTGTTGCCAAGAAACATTTCCAGTGTTTTATATTGTACTTCACAATAAAGTTATCTTGTTTCTCATGTAACTCTGTGTTATGCAGATGCTTGAGCTGATGAGCTGAGGTAATGACTAATACTGATAACACATGTAAAGGCTGATTTGTCCTTAAAGCCCCTGAAAACTTTGTAAGAATTTCTCCATAACATTTAGTATGCATGATGAAATAACACTGACATTTAAAGTTCATCCTAAGTTATTGTTAATTAAGAGTTTAACTCTCAGAAATGTAGTTCTCCTACTGTCTACTTCATCAGGACTGTGTAGATGTGGTTTGATCCAGGGATGTCCCTGAGTCAACTCATCGGCTGACACTCCCCTGCCTGGTTAGTGTTGGTTCACCTCACCTACCACCTACTGTTCAGCTGCTCCACACTAAACTGTATCAGCAAAATGTGAATCGAATCAGTGTATTCTCCACTAGTGCGCTGACTCATTGAATTTTAGGGGCAGCCCCAGTTTGATCAGACCTGATTTACTGTGGCCTGGCAGTATAAGCACACCATAAACAACCAGCAAGCTGTCATCATGCTTTGATTTAAACGCTGCTGAACTCTGACTGGTGTGCAGAAATATGTGACGTCACCCTTTTCCATCTGAGCCCCACCAACATCAAACCAGTGAGAAAAACACAAATACTGAGATCATGCTGCAACCAAAGCTGTGTTCATGTAGGAACACGTGCCTGTTAGAATGAAGATGAGTGAGAAAATAGGTTTTCAGGGCCTTTAAAAACCATTTATCCTATACACTACAATTATTTTAATATTTTAAAGTGACTGGCACAAGTAGGAAGTACAGCCAGGATTAAGATGTGCCTGAAGTGAAAGCAGCATCTTCCCAAGGGGCTGAGACATGACATCAAATGACAGAAAAGTGACAGCGAATGAGTCTTTAAATTGTGATTGTTTAGTAACAATCCATTATGTTCAGAGCCTGTGACAAATGTGTCATGTAGCTCTTTAAAAAAAGTAAATGTTACCAAGTTATAAAATTTAGTAAAAGAGAATCACCTTTTCTCCTAAAGCAATGAATGATTCCAATGTAAACACTGTTCAAAGCTCCCATGCCGAGGTGATGGCTGTGTAATGTCCCATCGCTCTCCTGCAACAAGGTCCATTTCTGAGAAGTTAATTCAATTAAAGCAGACAAAAGGCCACTGGCACCAATAAAGTTTGGGTGAAATGTGAAGCCGTGTGATAGACACACACTGGTCTTGTGGCCAGTCAAGCGTGATTTACATTTGCATAATGCCAGGCTACTGGGCAGGGTCGCCATCGCCATGGGTTACAGTTTGTGTTGTGAAGAAATGCAGCCCCGTGTTTAGTGGGTGAATCTTGTCTGAAGCTGACAGGCGGGATGTCCTCAGCATCACCACCACACACTGACAAATACTCACACACACACACACACACACACACACTCTCTTTCCTACTACTATACTTTGCTTCTTAACACCTATAAACCCTTACCTTGACCCTGTCCTTTACAAGTTTTAAATAAACTTTTATCCTGGCATCAACTTAAATCTAATTAAATCATTAACTCAGACCCTAACACTACATGATTTAAACCTTAAAACAACCCGCATTACTCAAACCTAGAATAGTTGCAAAAACAAAAAAGTAAAATGGAGCTCCCTCATGATCACCATGGATTTTGCTGACAGTACAAAAACCTACAATTTACTGAGCAGCTGCACATTGTCAAAATGTCATTGCAATTCTCCACATTGCTTTGCGGTCATCTAAAGAAATGTTTTACCAAACTCAGTCTGCATTAATTTCATGTCATCCCAAGATTATGTCCACAGCAGAGATAAATCTTTATGGATTATAATTTATCATCAGTCATTCGTTATAACCTGCCAGCATCGTCCCACGTGCAGCATTACATCAGTTCCTGCACATTTGGAATGCACATCTTCATACACTTCCAAAGGACGATCTAATCCGCAAGTACCACAGCTATGATTCTTGGAAATCTTCTGAGTGGTGGTAGCTCAATACAGGAAGTAGGTAGCAGAATACAGGAAGAAGGTACCATTGCGGTGTTCACACCTGGCCAGTGTCTTTAGCCTCTAAACAAGTGGGTCTCTAACACTTGTGTGTCTAGCAGCATACACATGATTCATCCATCCATTTGCTATACTACATGTTTTTTTGAGGATTGTGGGGTGCAGGAGCGAATCCCAGTTGACTTAAGGGGCGAGGCAGGGTACTCCTGGGACAGGTCCCCAGTCTATCACATGGCGGTACATGTTTCAGCACTAAGTCAGATGCTCTGGTTTTTCTATAAATGATTCTAACATTTGGTGATTGTGGTGGAAATAGACCAGCAGGGGGCAGACAGTGTTGTGATTTTGTTGGTGCGGTATGCAAGAGTTATCTGTATTAGGGACACGACTGGGTGCTCATGTGGCTTAAGTAGAAATGACAAGTGTGAGCTCATGCAACATGTGCTTTCAATTTAAACCCATACCTTTGCCTCATCCTCAGCACACACAGCAGGGAGAACTGCTCACACAACACAGACATTTCAGACACTCCGCTTAGCAGCAGCATTCACGGAGGCCTCAGTCATGGCTTTGCACTTTGAGGAGTGATAACAATCGGCCAGAAAGTAAACCCCCCCATGTTAAAACCTAAGCACACAACGCAGACTTTGATCCAGCCGAGGGGGTTTTTGAAGGGCTTTAGGAAGAATGAACCCTATGTGGTTTTGGCTCAGGGTTTCAGCGTGCTTACAACACAGACACAGTTAGGATTCCTCTATCTACATACACATGCATGGACAGAAACACATTCTCAACTTGCTTTTAAAAGCCAGCGATTGGATTCCTGTAGTTGTTTACTGCCATTGTACAGTTATTAAGTTTGAGTAAAAGACAGTATTCATATGGCAATGAAGTTTCATAATTATAATCCATACATGTAAAGAGACATGTATATTCAGAACTTAAACAACTGATCTAATAACACAACTTGGACTTTATTCTTACGTAATATGCTGGCTCTGTGTGAATTCAGATGTTTTCACTGTGACAAGACATGACTCATGGATTTTTAAAGATTACTTGATGAACATGTGTGGTAGGACTGAATTATGACTCTTGGATCAGTGTAGTTTCAAAGCATGTGTGTTCTGCTGCAGTAACAAGCCAGAAGGCCCCCACTGTGTTTCATCTCCAGCAAAGTTTATATCCATTTTTTCTTCAAAACCCCATAAAAGTTGTGACAAGAGAAGAGCAGACTTGAATGATGTGAATGTCAATCCTCCATATGGAATGGTATGGTATTTTCCTCCAATATGTTTCTAGCCAGAACAGTTTTTATAAGGTGATATTTCATGTTCTGTATCTATTAGCTTGTTGTGGGGTTTTTCTGCCCCCAAGTGGCCAAAAATCAATGCGTGCTGCTTTAAGTGAAACTCTCTTTTCAGTCAGTGCTTTGCAGTTTGGTCCTGTGTAAAAGCAGTATGTGAGGTAAAAGATATGCAGTTCTGGCAACTGCTTGATTCTAAACCTCAAAGCACCTGGAGAAGTTTTTTTTGTTCTGACTATCAAAGAGAGTCCCGACTGTTCTTGGCCAAAACACTGAACTTGGCAACAGTACAAGAAGTAACAACAACAACAACAACAACAACAACAATAATAATAATAATACTAATAATAATAATACTAAAAAAAAAAAATCTCAAAGCAGACAGCAGCTGCTGGTATTCTCACTTTCCATGTAATGATCTCCTGACACTGGCTTTCCATAGTGCATGTGTGTGTGTGTTTCCTCTCTCCTTGCTAACAATGCAGCTCAGGAAGTATGTCAGGATAAGGGCCAGACTGCAAGGCTCTCTTTGGTCAGTGCATCCAACTTTGAGGGACAATAACATAGTCTTGTTAATCCCAGAAAAGCTAGGTAAGTGTTCAAGAAAGCTCTGGATCTGTGAAAGGGAATTACTGCCCCAGGTGTCTTCAAAGAAAACTCTGCGATGTCCCTCTGGCTGGTGAGTTATGTTTCAACTTGTCATTTTTAACTGTGGGTGGTCAGAGAGTCGCTCCCATCCTGAGGTCAGTCCCACACATCGTTGAAGCTGAAGCAAAAGACTTTGCTGGTGGTTTGGCCTATTTTTAGGTGATTAGAGTAATTTTTTATTTTTATTTTTTTTTAATTTTTAATGACTAACAATACCTCCAACCATTCCCCAAAGTATTCCAAAGATTTTTCGATCTTTTCCTTTGTAGCTATGGAAACCAAATCCAGTTTTGGATCCACTTACTGAATCAGAAACTTTTATTGAATCTAAAGAGGTTTAGCTTTCAGCATTTGTAAGTAATTGTAGTTATAATATAACTAAAATTCATAGATCTGTAATATGTAGTTCATAGATTTTTTATTGTTTGCTGAGATGACATCTGGGGATGTTGTGATGTCACTGTACTCAGTGAAAGTGATGGTCAGCGCTGACTAAAACAAATCGATAAGATCGATAATTCGTTCGCAAATTCAGGTACTGCTTCTTGCAGAGATTTGCAGCTTACTTGTTTGAGATAGGTCATCCATCAAAAGGTAAATGCTTTGCCTTGTTTAGTTGTCCATTGCATAGTTGACTGTGTTTTGACCTCAGACTGAAACAGTCTGTGCTTTGTCCAGTTGCCCGAGTGTCTGTCTGTCTTTCTCTGTCTCTCTTTTGTCCTGTCCTCTGATGTGGAAGTGTCACTGTTGGAGGTGTCCGGATGGCCAATTACTCTATAGCTGTGCAGAACGCAATACCTTTTATACTGATGGCTGTTTTACAAGGGGCTGTCTGCTCATCACTGAAGATGGATCCACATCTGCCATTGAGTCTAATGCAATGGCCAGGCTCAGCTGCCTGTTATGTGAGAACAGAACAGAGAACACCAGACTTCTAGAATTAACCTTGATTCTTGTTTCTTCTGAATGACTGCTTGTCAGTTTGGAATTAATGGATATACAGTCTAGATGTACATGCACACTTAATGGGTGACACTGCTCTTTTTTTTTTATTAAGTGTAGAAAGACAGAGCCGGCACTACACAGCACCTTCATACCTTTTCATCACCTTGGCTTACATCCTGTTCATTTCTGCCCTGCCTGGCCTTTTATGAGGCAGCTGATGATTGCTTAGAGGCCTTTGGTGTTTGAGAGGAGTTGATAATTGCCGCTCCAGAGGTGAAATGGTCACTGTGGGTACTTTGTGTGTGGCGGGTGCCTCTGTAGATGATAATTAAAGGTTAAATAGCTCACTCCTGCCCTTTGGAATTTGTAATTCACTCCTCACAAAGGATAATGTTGACAAGGAATATTTTTTTTTTAGTTGTTATTCACCTTGGATTTATTAGTTCCATAGAGGCCACATCCATCACAAAAAATGTAGTAAATTCCCCAGATTCTGTTATCAAATTATTGTGAATACACAAATTACTGTATGTAAAGGGTGTTCTGATGCGTTTCGTTTAAGAGAGATCTCCGTTTACAGTAATGGCAGTATAGTATAGTATATAGTAGTTTTTTTTAAACCAGATAATGTTGGTATTGCTTTCCATCAAATTTCTCACCAGGCAGCATTATTGTAGGCTAAGGCTGCAGTATCACTTGCATGTAGTCACAGAGATTTGAACCTGTGCCAAGGGAGTCCTTTTTGCCTCCTTCTGTCTAAAGAGGCTTTTGGTTAATAGCTGGGATTATAGCTTTTCTTAAAACTCTTAGTGTGAGCTCCATTTTGCCACCAATCTGGACTTAAATTTCCCATGATTGCCAATTTGCCAAAATGTTTCCATCTGCCGCCTTCATGCCATGTGCTTACATTTGCCAAGCTCTCAGTCCAAAAAATGGATGCCTTAGATCAATAGAGGGAGGGGCAGAATATAATTGCTGCATTAATCACAGCCACTTTGTGGGGGGCAGTAACATGAAATGTAGTATTTAAAGAAATGGGTCTCCAATGCAAATGTTATTAGCCATTGGTTAACTTCATTTTGTTTTGTCGTTACAGCAGTCACAACCAACAAACTGGAAATACTATCTCAATGTCAATTTCTGCCATATGCATACAGGGCCTCAACTGGGCTTTATGAAGTCACTGGAGCTCAGCTAAATGTTGGCACTCGGCTATTGACAACTGAAATAGAAGGGAAAAATGGAATAAGGTGAGAGCTTGGTTTCATCAGCTTGGAGTCTGCAGTGAGCACTGAGGAGACTTTGACTAAGTGGCACTGGCTTTTAAATACTAACTCTAGTCAGTGCAACATTTTTGATTTTTGGCTTGATATTCAACAGACTTGCATTGACGTTCTTTTATTGCTCCACAGAAATGTCAAATGGGATGCTCTGAGAGTAATTGGATAATGTAACTAATGTAGGGTAAAAGTAGCCTAGACAGCAGTAAAGCACTCTTTTTATTGATGCTTTTAAAAAAGAGACTGAATGTTATTGATGAATAGTATAAAATTAAACTGAATGTGTACTACCAGCTGTGACCAAAACATCTCTGTCAGCTCCCTCCTATTAAAGCCATGACCAGCCACTTCCCCTTTTATTCTCCCAGGAACAGTGACCCTTAACTCCCCAACCTCTTGTCTAGTTTCCTAGAGCAGACAACAGACCTGATGTTGCCAAATTGAGACTTGAAACCACCCCATTGTTTGTACTGCAGAGAGGCAGGAAGTGCGCATGATATTATCCCCACACTTTCTGTGGAACCTCTCTGTCCCTTTGCCAGTATTGTGTAGCCTTCTTTAACAGGGAGACAGGAGGATTGGTCTAATGATGGGACCTTGCCTTAACCTGAGTCCTTATCTTCAGCATCACCAACGTGTCTGTGAGAAAGGCACAAAATACCTGCTAGCTGCTTTACAGTGGAATATGTGGCTTTCACAGTATTCTTAACTCCTGTCACAGCTGTGAAAGTCAATGGTGCAAATACTGTACGCATTCTTCAATAAACGTGTCAGGTTAGCAAACAACCTAGCTAGCTTGCAAATAAGCTTTTTTTGTCCATTACACCTGCTGGGTTCCAGACTCTCAGTACAAATGTTGTGTATACACCACTGCATTAGAGCAAAGTGGGCTGTAGAAAGTTGGATGAGCAGCCTGGATATTAACCGTTACACTTTCCAACACCTTGCTGGGATTTTTGGACGTGGAGCAGGTTGTGGAAAAAAGCTGGCTGCAAGGAAAACAGGAAGCAGCTAAGAATACACCCAAATAGGACATTGGGCCTATCTTGCCGTGTTTCACCAAAAAGTCAGTAGCTTCCTCCTCTCGCTTCCCTGAAAGAAAAGAAAGAAGGGAGCTTCCTGTGCAGCTACATAGCAGATCTGGAACAATGTCACCCTTTACTGTTCTGAAAGGATATTCAGCTAATGTGACTTTTGCCAGAACACAGAGCCAAATGTTCTGGCTTGATTCTCTGAACACTTTTAATTGCCTCATGATGTCCGTGAGCTTACACTGCAGACTTCAGCAGCAGAATTTAACATCATAAAGCCCCTTTTAAAAATGTCACTTTTTCAGTTTGTCTTTTCAGGAGCTGTGCAATTCCCAAATCTTTTTATTTATTTATTTATTTGATGTTTTTTTGCTTTTCAAAGCATTAATTTTTGTGCTTTTCTTTTAGTGTTAACATAGTTATGAATATCTTCAAAGAAACTTATTTAATGCACCTTCCATTGAACAAGGGAAACCAAACATGCAGTTAATTTGTTGTCTTAAGTCATGGATGCGGTCCTCGGCCTCAGTGCTAACTAATTACTCACAGTGCACAGGCTCAGAGGCTCCATGGACCATTTATGATTGGTCTGGGACGGCCAATCATCATTAGGGCTCCCCTGACAGCTACAAATGCACCAGCACACTTCACTGATAACACTTATCTGCCCAACACACATATGCATTCACCTTTTTACTGTATTGTCATTTACTGTATTGCTTGCATGTACTGTTCATTCATCTATTCACTCACCTTGTTTCCCTTTTGCATAGATTTTCCTCTTGTTACTTTGACACTTACCAGGCAGTCATATTGTCATCAATTGGAATGTACCCACCTCATAATTTGTATTTACAGCTTAATTTTAATCGCTGGGAATATACTGTTACGCCACTCACCACATCTCATATTCATTGTTCTTTCTCTGCTCCAAGACCCCCTCCAAGCCATCCATCTCTTTTCTACATTAAATTGCAGACCCCCTCCTTTTTCCATCACTGTAAGTGCCTCCTTCTTTACCAGACGGCTCTGCCTGACCCACCCCACCTCCGCCCACTTCTGTCTTCCCCTCTCCTAATCTTTCTCTTCCTCAGGCTTTGAAGTGAAGAACCTGCAGCATCCAGAGACAGAGGGAATGGGATGGATACAGGGATGCTGTGGGGATGCTAGGGAATTAGGAATGACCTCAGCTACACTTTAACAGAACTTCTGGTCACTGAAACTGAAGGAAAATGCACCGTTTCTTGTATCAGATCTGCAATCATCAAAGGATTCAGCCCATGACTAACTGCTAGGGTCTTGTACCTCTGGACACAGGTTTTGAAGGACAGGTTAGAGAAGGAAGGGAGACACTGAGCAAAGAGCGGCAGCAGGACGTGAGGAGGTTTTCAGAAGAGAATGGGTGGACTGGGCTGGTGTCTCGCCACAGTCTGCAGCTGGGTAAAATTTTTCTTCAACTGCATCTTCCCATTTTGGAAACAAAGGAAAATAAAAAATACGGTACAGTTCATATTTTAAATGTAATATGGATGATGGTGGGTTTTCAAGTTGAGCTTCAGTGTTTGTTTTTTTTTCCCCCAATTTGCTCAATTATAGACTCGTGCATCTGCTTGTTGAAATTGGTGTCAGTAATGTTCAGTGATTCTCCTGTTTATGCTGCTTATTGATAGGATCTCCTCTGCATTAGCTCAGGGCTGGCTGAGACAAATTCCAGTAATTTTAACATGCTAGCAGTTTGCCTGTAGGGATGGCAGTGCCGTTTGGTCGGTGAATCTGTTGCCTCGTCCACCACTTTGGTCCAGTAACAGCTGTTGAATGGGTTTGAGTGGAAATTTCATACTGACATTCATGGTCCCCAGAAGATAAATCCTAATGACTCCCTGAGGTGATTCCCTGACTTTTTCTCTAGCGCCACCATCATGTTGAACATTCAGTTTGTTCAATACTTTGGTTTATGACCCAGTGCCTGAAAAACTAAAGACATTCTAATGTCTAAACTAAGGTGGTGAACATGGTAACCATTATACCAGCTAAACATAAGTATGTTAGCATTATAATGAGCATGTTAGCATGCTGGAGTTAGCATTTAGCTCAGTGCCCTACTGTGCCTAAGCATTGCCTCACAGAGCCAGTAGCAGAGCTTTAGACTCGTAGTTGTGTTTAAATTCTCTTCTTTGGCTGTGAAATACATTTGTTCGTTAATTGGTTTTCTTACAACACTGAATGTTTATTTTGCACAAATTACAACAAGCTTGTTACAGATTTAGATATAGTTAAATTGGTCTTTGTAGCACACACTCATAATGACATTCAGCTTGATCGGTGAAAGTGCTAATGAATTATAGCCTCTTTCACCGGGTTTATGAAACATTGTGATTATGATCTTGTGCACGACCCCATCTCAAAATGTCCCAACATTTCCAAGTGCAGTTGCCAAGAGGACTCTCAGTATAAATAACAATGGAAATAAATTTAATATTTGTATAACGCCCAGCTAGTGATGGGCCTGACCTGAGCACAGACAGTGAAACAGGATGGAGAGATAAACGCATCAGGGCGCACACTCGGATACACAGACAGATACCCAGGATATTGCCAGTTCGACTTTTCCTGATAGTAGGTCTGTGCTGATGAACGGAGCCATTAATCCTGCAAATGCACCGATATGCACACAGTTTTCAGCTGCATGTAGCAGCTGTACACAACGTGAATTGAAGCAGAAAGGGTTTTTAGTCAATGGCTGGCTGTCTAGCCACAGACACACTGAGGGTCTTTATCATGCATCTCCCTCTCCTGGGGGGGTACATCTTCCTCCGCTGGCACTTTCATGGTTGCTGTGCCTTGAGGTGGCATTCAGCAGGGGTGAATAAGTACTTTACTTGCAATTTGTTAGCAGTAGTGGATTACCAGGACAATGAGATGGTGCAGTGAGTAGGATGACTGTGGCGTTAAGCAGCTGAATCCCTGTCAGATCCAGGGATTCAGTTTCATGGATGATCTTCTGCTGTGACCTCTCAGTGTGAGCAGACCCAAAAGACTGACTCGTGTTTTTTCTCACATATTATCACCTTAAAAAGTCGAGGTGGCAAATAGGGCAGCAAATAACTTATTATTTAGTAATTATTTTGTAACTGATTCATATGCCAGTTATTTCTCAATTATTCTTATGTTCCTGTATAACATCAGAAAACAGCTAAAATGCCCATTACAGTTTCCTATAGCCCAAAAGTGATATCATCATTTTCTGTCCTATCATCAGTCCAAAACCATAAAATATTCTATTTACTGTAGTGTTGAAAATTTGGGGTTTTCACTTAAAAATGACTTAAACAATAAATTAATCATTCACATTTTTTTCTTAAATCAATCAAAAAAGGCTATTTGCTGACTTTGTGTGCTGCTTAGTGATGGGCAGATAGTGGACAGTGGGTTCTTGTAACCTTTTCACTGAAAACATTTACCTGCTGTGGCGAGTCAGAGACTGAGATCAGCCTCAGGTGTTGATTGCAGTTGCTTTTAATGTATTTTGAACCTTTAATCTAATAGTCTATTTTAAGCTCTTACAATCAGTCTAAGTATTAACAAACAATGCCACCTGGCCCTGTTACTTACTATGTCTTTTAAGTCCCTCTTTGTTGGGTATTATGTTGTTCATGTGTTTATCTTGTACCCTTCACAAAGCTGCTGAGGCCTTGTGTTAAAATGTCAAAGCCACAGGGTGTGGACACCCTGTGCACTTCTGTTAGGGAGTAATTCATCTAAGTCTTGTACTGCATGCTATTCTGTTTATTTTATTATTATTATTATTATTGTTATTATCACAGATCTTTGGGATTAAGGCTCTGTTGTTCTGTGAACCTGGTGTTGTGCAGCTCTTTTTCTGCTGCACAAAGAGTTGTACATTTTACTTTTCTGGCACAGAATCACATCTTTTGACATAAAAAGAAGATGAAGTGGTTAATTGGCATAAGCAGTCAAAGCCAGTGTGGTTTACATACACAGAAAAGAATGGATCTACGGATGGATCTACCGCCCAGGCTGGTTTGATTTTAAAAATATGGATCTCACAGATTGTTGCTTTAATGTTTAATGACAGTTCTTCAAAGAGAAAGCCTAACAAACTGGGCTTCACACTGTGCACTGTGGTTGTATTGTTGTTGTTTCTATGGGTCAGTGTGTTGTGGTGTTGGGTGGACGGTCCTTCCTCACAGTGTTACACAGCAGAGAGAGAACAGAGGAAAACGTGCACACACATGTGAGTGTTCTCCAAAGGGAGGGAGGGCCTGGGTCTGTATTGTTTTCAACAGATGGTAGTCATGGGGGTGGGAAAGGGTGTGTGCATGTGTGTGTGTGTGTGTGTTGGGGGCCTGCTGGAGTGCGTTCTTCTTCTGTCTGTCGACAATTGACCTCCCCCTTCATCTAGCAGGTTCTAGGACGTCAGCCAAGATGACAGAACACACCCCTTTGCTGTTTATACTTTCACTTCGTCACTCATCTGTCTCTCTGTATCTACTATCTCTGTCAGTCTATCTGCTTATTTGTATCTATATTATGTTTTTATGTTTTTTTCTTGCCTCTTTCTCTTTACCTTCTCTGACTATAAATGTCCTAATTTTTCCTTCGTTTATCTGCTGACTCTTTTTTTTTTAGTACTGAGTCCATCATAACAGGCAGTCCAGCTTTGATCTCTCTCTGCTGTTTACCCATCTGTACTTTCAGTTCAAGGACAGAGACCTGACACCGCTTAATCTGCTTAATTGTGAAAGTGCCTCTCTGTCCACTCTTGGCTCTGGTTTACAAAAGAAGACAGAAATGGTCAAGGTTAAAGAGGTACTAAAACAAATCCTATGAGTGATCTGATTAGACTTGGAAATATGCCCACCCTCCCTTTACAACCTCCCTCAACTCACACACACACACACACAACCACACACACACCCCCTCCACCTCTGCAGACCCTTCCATATTTAATAATATAGGATAATAACTGTGCTCTGAACAAGTGTCTGTGTAAGACTTGTGAATGTGGAGGCAGTTTTTTCAGTGACCACCAGTGGGTGCTACGGCAGCGGTCTCTGTATGAACTGTGTTTTGGGAGATAGTGTCTGTGTGTCACACAGTGTACACCGAGTGTTGTGACAGGAAACTGGACGATGTGACTTCAGGCAAGGCAAGAACATAGTGTACAGTGCTCTTGAGTTTTAATTTCAGTACAACTAAGCTGTGCTGGAACAACACTCAAATGTCATTTAGTGACCGAGTATTATGTTCCAAAATAGCCTCAACTGGTTATATCCACGTAAATGAAATGAAATGTAAATTAAATTGAATTAGGAAACATTTAAAGCTGTTATAACCAATAGTTTTATATTAACAATGGATCAAATGACTGTGTGTAATGTGAAAGCTGGTGCTCATAGAGATGAAACCATAGAGAATTATCACTCAACTCTGCACTCCCTGTAAATGATTTCCCGCTCATTGTTTTGGTCTCCCAGCCTGCAACTTTGTTTTGGTTCAGTCATTTTAAGCAAAAAAAAAAAAAAAGCTCTAAAAACCCACTGTACACTACGTGCCCTGCACCAACAGGGTTTACGACTGAATGTTAGAAACTAGCTGGTGAACAGAAGAGCATTTAGTTACTAAAGAACCAGATGTTTGCCTGAGGAGCTGGTAGAGAACAAAACAGAGTTAAAAAAAAGAGTGAATATTGGACTTCTCCACATGATCAGAAACATGATTCCAAATGCTGTGATTCTGCTGAATGAGTAAATAAGCAACTGTTTCCTAGCACATCACGTCAAAGTTGTGTCTATAACTATTCTGCTGTTTTTCTGTGACCAGGTAACGCTGGTTAAAAGATGAAGACTAATCCGGTTCATATTTGTGAAAGCTCTGAGAGAGCTGGTCATGGTCACAAGCATTAATTTAACTGAAGACTAAACTATTGATTCACTCATGAACACACTGAATGCATTAGTCACCGAGTCAAATGTGAAAGCAGACAAAGCTGTGGAGGACTAAGCAAAGTCTGCTGCATTCCCACAACCTGTGAAGGTGTCCTCTGTAGAGTACTACAGTGTTGAGTGGACTCATGTTATGGCTTATTTGAACAGATTAGTGCTGCAACAATTAGTAGGTAAATCAATATGCACTTTGCTTGCTTTTGTTCATTTCATAGCATATAGAAGTAATATTTTGGGTTGGGGGTTTGGCTGCTGGTCCCACAAGGTAAGAAATTTGAATACAGAAGTTAGTGGTTTGTTAACATGTTATTGGTATTTGTCATGTCAGTACATGATTAATTAAAATTAAACTGCAATGAAAATAACTGTCAACTGAAGCCATAAAATGACAGACAAATATTGTTTCCTCAAAACTCAAAGCTTGTCCAGTTTTCAGACAGATATCTTGCTGGACGTGTGTTTGTGTGTGTGTTCAGACTTTTGTGTGTTGGCTGGAGTGAGATTAGGTCTAAATGTTTTCTCTCTAACATTGTCTCCTTTAGTGAATTTGTCTCTGTAAGGGTGGCCTGCAGGAAATACCAGGGGATTAATCCTCTGTGCCACTGGGTGAGTGTGTTTGTATGTGTCTGTGTGTGTGTGGGTGGGTTTGTGTATTTATATAGTGTGTGAGAAAGATGTCAAGATGAGAGAGTGTGTGTGTGTGTGTGAGAGAGAGAGAGAGAGTGGGGGAGAAATAGGTGGTTATTGGTAGATGTTTATGTATGCGGTGAGTTTGATAGTTTAAATTATGTGTGTTTATGTTTTGAGGAAGTAGTGGGCCTGGACTTCCTTCGTATTTCTGTCATGTGAGAAAATCTTTGTATGTATGTTAGAAAATTATGGTCAATGAGTGTTTACAGGTGCGTGGGTGAGCCCATGACTGGGCAATTACATTTGTGTATGGAGGTTTGCAGTACTTGTGCATAGGTGTGTGTGTGTATACCCACACAAGGGGATAAAGAGTCATGCATGGGGCTAACATGGTCATTGATGAGTAGTGAGAGCTTAATGAAGCATTTTCGCTTCCTGGCCCCTCTGTGTTCTTTCTCTTTAAGGGGTTAAGAGTGTGTGTGTGTGTGTGTGTGTGTGTGTGTGGGAGGGGGGGGGGGGGCAGTGTTGAAGACAGTGGGTGTGAAAAGAAGGACTCTTCAGTTTTATGAAAATTTTAGGCAGTTATTGACAATAGCAGGTGTCTTCACTGACATCCAAAATGATTAAGTACAGCATTTTCCACTGTCAAGAGAGATGCCAGTGGACATTAATCTCAAGGGCGAATTCAGGTGGAGACACAGTTTATGAAATATTAAAATAGGCTCAGTACAGAAATACACCAGGAAAACTGAGCAAGAGTGAGATGGAGGGAGGGGGAGGTGAAGTGTGATGGATGCTGACGGGTACAAACAGGGAGGGGGTGGGATCAATGAATGAATGAAATTAAAATGGGATGAGAGTGAGAGGAGGGGCAAAAGAGATGGATAATAAGTGGACTACCCCCTCCCCCTTTGCTCCTGTGGAGCGGTGGGGGCTGCCTGGACCCCCCCCCCCAAAAAAAAAAGAAAAAAAAGAAAAGCTTTGTGGTGAAACTTTCCCCGGCAGAGGGAAAGAGAGGCAGGGTGAGCACAGAGGAGAGGCACTCAGGATCCAATTTAGGTTTAGGGGAGAGACTGAGGAGGAGAAAGCAAGTCAGACAGTGAAGGAGAGGAAGAAAGCAGGAGCCCGAGGTGAAAGGGAGAGTTTGTGCTTAGGACGGTCATGGCTTCACAGCGTTGGGCAACTCTTCTCCTGCCTGGATTAGACTTAAGGAAGCCCACTGGTCTGTAGCAGCAACAGCAGCAGCATCACTCCTGTCCGTCAACATGCCGTCTGTCTCTCTCAGCCTGCCAACAGCTCTGGCTGGACCTGCACGCACCTGGGTCTGCCTGTCCTGCATGTTCTGGGTGAGACAACTTTTCACCTGGAATTTGTTCCCAGGATCATGAGTGATTTGTTAAGTGTCAGCACGGGACATTTGCCCGTTGATGTCCAAGTTGCTGGAGATAGCAGACCTCTGTGCATGGCCTGACAACGTAAAATCTTGTGAATATACTGTGTGTAATAGTGGAATCATGAGCATCTAAGTGAGTGAGTTGAGTGACAAGGACAGCATTAGCTTGACATTGCATTTGCCCAAATTCTTTTTTTTTTTCTATTTTTTTTTTTTTTAACCACATCAAGAAAGAGTCCTGGCTCAGTACCACTGGAAAACCCTGATCAAATCAGGCTGGTCAGGGAATCTGTTGGGTGGTCTGCTTGTCGGGGGTTGGGTGGAGGGTTGGGACCCTGGCTGTGGGGGGCCTTGGCACAGTGACACATTTGAGGGAGGAAGATATTATGAAGGAGAATGGGAGGGCATGCAAACAAAACCGTGCCTTGTTTTCTCCCTCGAGAAACATATTTTACATTTTCTCCATGCAAAACTTTTCTGCTCTGACACCGGGTTGAATTAAACGTGTCTCCTGCGCTTTTCTCCTCAGTCTCTTTCTCACCCTCTCCCTCTTCGTCCTGCTCTGTCTCGCTCTAGGTGGTTGGGACACACAGCTATTTTTGCTTTCTCTTGTATAATTCAATCTGCCGCGCATTCCCGCTCTCAGTGAGGGGCTGTTTGTGCACTTGTGTGCCATCTAAGCTGTGATGTGGTCAGTGAAGAACTGTGTTCGTGTGTGTGTGTCCAACGTTAAAGCACTGCGACCGTGGTCTCGACATTTGTCTTAAAACACTGTGAGTGCTTTTGCTAATTTGTGCTGATATGAAAGAACATTCCTGGCTCAAATATACAACATTGCGTGCTGCTCTCCTCTTTTTCAGCTGAATAGAGGATGAAAGAGGAGAGAAGTTGAATAGACCATTCAGATCCATCCTTCCTCATTCTGCACTGGTCCTTTGGGACATGACTTCACACCACTGGCAGAGCTGGAGTTCTTGGCGAAGAGACTGGATAATCTTACAGAGCTCTTCATCAGTTAATTACCATTCTTTCTTTTGAGGAGTGGGAGGCGAGGTGAAAGGGGGGTCGTAAAAGAATCTCAAAGCCCCCCAGCTAAGCTCTGGGTCACTGATTGACTGCATCAGAGCACTGTATGACAAAGCGAGCTCACTTAAGGGGGCGGGGTTCAATCTGAGCCCCCTGTGTTAATAGCAGGCCTTAAAACATTCTTAATTTGGGAACACCTTATTCCAACAGATTAAGGTTAGGGTCATTTAAAACGCCCAAACAGCCTTAATGTGGGCACACCGTATTTTAGCAGATGAAAGTTATGTTTCAGGCTAACCCTCAAACAGCCTTCACTGAAAAAAAAACCTTGAAATTTGTTAGATATAGGATTATTGATATTTCACTATCCTGAAGATAGTTTTCTGTACAATATTTCCTACTAGACCAACCAGGTTTTCATTGTAACATAGACCTTCTTCTTGTGCAGCAGGGGAAGTAAGTACAGCTGCAAAAGCTGTTATGAGATAGAACGAGGCAGAATAAGCATGTGAAAGTGAGTGAGTAGATACAAATGCAGGAAACAGACCATCTTCATGAACTAGACAAGATCTATTCCTTAGCCCGACCTCAGACAGGAGATTTTTTTCAACTTAGATGCTGAAAGAAAATGTTCTGAGAAATATAGGAAATGACAGGAAAAACTTGAAGGACAAAGGAAATGAACAGAGGATGCGCTGGACAAGATCAGAGGGGAAAGTAAGTAGAAATGGCACAAGAGGCCTTGAAAGAAGACCTCAGGAGTGCCGCTCCTCCACCAAACACTTTGAATAATTAATGAATGCCAAAAAGGGGTTTTAGGGAGAGTTTTATCAGGTTTCTCTGAAATGACCATGAAACCAATCAAGTGTTCTCTGCTAACCCATTGCTGAGAGAAGGTTTAATGGTCATGCAAATCCTGTTGACATTGAGGAACCACAGGCTGTGAATGCATCCCCTTTTTTGGCTTTTGCACAGAACAGGTGGAATTGATAAAATGTGGGCCAAGCAATTACAAAGCTGTTGGTAGCAGTTGCCAGGTGCCTCTGAACTAACAACATGTTGTAGTAAGAACTGCCACTGATCGCTTCCTCACAGTTGTATCAATGCAAATATTGATCCTTGTCTAAACCTTAAGAGGTGCCAGGCTTCAAAGAACTCTTCAGGATGATCGATATCCATTAACGAACACTCAGTCCATCTAGGTTTGAATTTGGGTCTCAGAGTGATTGCTTTGGGAAATGGTGTCATCTCAGGAATGTCAGGTCACTGGTCTTCAGTTGTCTTGACTAGAAAATAGATGCTTTAAACTGACCTGGACCCCATACATCTGCCTCTGGAAGCAGGGCACATAGATGAAACAGGAGGTCTGCACTCACAGTCCGTTCTGGTCTGACTGGTCTTATTTCCATTATTCCTTCTAATCCTCTTTTTTTTTTTTGGCTCTTTTCCTTCATTCTCCTTGTGCTCGTCTCCATCCTTCCTTTTCTCTCCTGATCTGCTGCTAGTTTGATTCCTCCCCCATCCGAGTTCCTGAGATTACCTCTGATCTGAGAAAAGTGTTCCACATGTGGGGCCCCTTTGAAATCCGGCAAGATTTCTGTAATTGTAACATCTGGGTTTATGTTGCCCCAAAGTATTTTGCCATAATGGATTTGCCATGCAGTCTCTTTTCAGCTTGACACTCACTCAGTTGTTGCCATCCTGTGGAATTTTGCAACAAGACTCATGCTATTTTCATCTTTGTGTTGCTCTTTTCATGTATTCTCCTGATGGCGACTTGGTTGAAAAATCTTGAACAACAAAAAGGGAAGTTTAACCCTTGCTCAGTTGATTTATGAGAGTTATTGAGCTTTGTGTAGTAACCCCCCCTTTCCTGAAAAGACCCCCAGCCTTGTGCATGCTTCACTGGGCACATTGGCCTTAAACCTCCCATGGTCTTCTGGTTTTCCATGGAGGGAGTTTCAGGATTCAGAAATTTGAACTCCTACTTCACCGCAGATGGAATAAATTTAAATGGTATATAGTCAATTCTTAGTATGCACTGATTGAAAATAACTAATGGTCAGATTTAATTCACCTTACTGTCATTTCTCTTATGTGAGTTCATTCTGTTGATTAGAGATTAATCTTTGATGCCAATATTGCATTGCTTTAGAAAGACAGAAGAAAAACATGAAGAATTACAATACTCTCAGCTGACCCATAGTTCTCTCATTTGTTTGTCATTTATCTGTTATGGCATCTAGAAATACAGTAGCATCTCAGTGTCAGACTTAATGCTCCTTAGACCTTTGTGTCTAATTTAGTTCAATATTACTTCATGTCTCTGAAAGGCTTTAACCACTGTGGCCTTTCAGATGTTGTAGTAATTGTCCTTCTAACCTCTGGTTTTGTCCCGTCATGTCCATCACACACATGACATCGTAAAGACACATTTATTGCCAGATGGACAGCAATTAAAAGTGATGGCAATCAGAATATCTTGCACAATAGCTGCACATTATTTTAGATTTGGTTTTGGATATCTTACATCATGTTTAAAGAAGATGTAAAACATTTTTAATGTTCGTATGAAACCACTCTAATGAACTACAAATATTCTTGTTGTTTTTGTTTGTGTACCTTTTGACACCAAAATAGGTAAAAAATATGGCTGAAATCTTGATGGAAACTGTTTTTTGTTTTTTTGCAAACTTGCAATTTTTTTTTTTTTGCAATTCACAAAAACAACAGTAAATTGTGGTAATGCGTAACAGAAGTCAGCTCATGGGTGGTTGCCAAATTAAGTGTGAATCATAAGTTGGAAAGTTTATTTATTTTATCATGGTTTATGTCAATTTTTAAAGCAGACTTTGTCTAATACAATTTTAATTGTGGTGTAATGTAAATTTAGTCCTTAAAACCTTTACTGAACATTAAGAACATGTCCTACAACATATTCTGCACTTTTAGCTGTGCTTAAATTTATTCCTGACACACTGCATAATGAACAAAGAGTGGGCAATAAATCAATGCAGGTGACCTCACTTGAGGAAATGCCTGTTAGGCTCTTAAAGACAAGGAGGTCAAAGGTCACTTAGAGAACTGAAACCACTGTGAGGACTGGCTGGAGATTTGACTGTGGAGTGTGGGGTGGTGTCTGTACCTGGTAGTAATTAAGACAGGACAGCTAAAAGGAAGCACATTGTGAGGCCTGGACCCCCTCAAACACTGGAGCCTCCACATCGCAAAACTAATCCTCAGCAATTTTTTTTTCACAGTCGACAGTTACATTAGTGAGACAGTAATTTTAACTATAACACAAGTACGTCAGAAATCACCTTGGACTGTAAAAAAAACCCCATACACATTCTCAGTGTAACTGGACCTGCATTCACATAACTGAGTGGTCTGTCTTAACCCCCAGCTCTGTATACCTGGATGTAATTGCTGCTCTTCAGTACTTATTAGCTGTCATATAGTAATCTCCTCACCTCAACTTTTATCAATACTTTATTCAGTTTAAGATACTACTCAGTTCCGGACCACAGTGGCTATGGTCCAGCAAAGATAATATAGACTTGCTGTAAAGGCCCTGAAACCCTGGCGTCAAATTTTAATTTGTAGTCAGGATTGAATCTTTTTTTTTTTCTTTTTTTGAAAGGTTTAATATCTTGTTTATCAACCCAAAGCCACCTTATATGGATATTCTCCACATCTCATGTGTGTAACACAATCACTGTAAGCCAAAACATTCCTTACATGTACATGTAGACTCCGACTTTTTGTTGCTTCACTGTCAGAGCAGCCAAGTTAAATTTATGTTTTAACCACACAACAGAGCACAAACACTGATCGAACCCAGGAAACATGTCACTTTATTAAATCTCATGCCAGAACTTGAGAACGTGTGCATTTGTGTGAGTGAACATGAGAGCTCTGACATCATGATAAAGTGCTCGGCAGAGATTAAGAGTCAGAGCTCGGAGCTTTCTCCTTAACACCAGTATTTATTTCTCGACTTTGCCAGCTGTACAGTCTGGATTGTTTGAGGAGATCAAGATTTTTCCTGGCACCATTTCTCCAATGTGTCAGTCAAGGGCCCTCACCAACGAGGCCCACAGAACTGGCTAATGCCATGATAACCTCTAACTTTGGATGTGATCTGAGACCTCCGGTGGATACCTAAGCATTCAAGTGTGAGGCCAAACAGTCCTTATTGGAAGTGGCACTGACAGCATCCTGCTGTGCTGCTTGTGCGTTGGATTTGCATTTGAGGGCTTTTCAGTTTTACCGTTCTTCTAGTTCAGACTCAAATAAGTTGACTTTGCAGCGTTGCCTGTGCCACAAGTAATTTGATAGATTTATTGGTTTGTTTTTTTTCATGCAATTAAGGCAACAATCCAAAAATGATTTTTATCTAGTTTGCAAGGCACTCTTCTGAAAGTTATGAGATCTAATCTTAAGAACAAAATCCCCCAAAACATATCATCCCCATCATTCTTGGAGAATATTTTAGGGTTATGGTTTTAGTTTCATCAGTCTCGTCCAAGTTCCTGAGCCTCTGCCAGCCCAGAGTGATATGGAACACAGGCTGTTTTCCTGTGGCATTTAGCTCTTATGATGAACTTTGGATGTCTTTGATTAAACCTGTTTTATCCCTCTGTATCCATGTTATTGGCAAGGACCAACCCCATTGCTTTTATCTGGGGCCTGAGGCCATCTTTCTTCCAGAGAGAAAGTTCAGAGCCTTCTTTCCTTAAACAGAAAGCTTATCTCAAGACATTCGGAGATTTTCACTTTAAACAAATGAAACGGGACATTTATGAGTTGTTTAATATTGAGTTGTTGTAAGATTTCAAAACACATGTGAATCTAGGCCAGGAAATGACAATGTACTGGTGCCACAACAATAATAAACAATTTATTTTACACATATAGATCTTGCCAGATTACTCAAAATCAAAACAACAGACTACAAAAAAGACATAAATCATTAAGAACAAGAAAAAAATGGATATATAAAGTAAAGTTAAACATACAGTCCAGACCATAAGTACAGTTGTTGGACTGTGTGTTGTTCCAGCGTTCATGCACAACAGAGCTCACACATGGCTCAGAGTTGACTGACAATTGAGAGTTGGATTGTATCAGCAGTAAGCAATGTTTTCCACTAAATTAAATTAAACTAAACTAAATTAAATTGTAAGGATGTTATTTCCTACTTATGAATCCAATATTTTGCCTTTATCCTTTAAAGATACAGTACAGTCCAGAGACTAACCCTGTATTCACTCGTTCATCATCATACGAAACAAATAATAAAATTGTGGACGTTTTACAAGGAGAGCAGCTTGTGTTGCTGCTAGAACATTAATGCTGCCTTGTCTTGTTAGATATCGGTTCAACCTTTTACAGATCAGCTGCCTTTACAGAATTCAAACTTTTTGTCTTTTTAATTTGTAAGAGGTGACAGTTATTGGAGTGACAGGAAATGGTTATTTCCAGCTTTTGTCCTGGAAGAGAGTCTACAGCAGCTTTGTGGGGTTGCACTAGGCAGAGCAGACTAACTTAAACACTAATATGCTTGTGTTTAGCAGGCACAGTGTTGACTGACATCATCTTATTTTTCCATGTTAGCAGGCTAAGTTGTAAGTTGTAAGTCTTTGAGTGCAGAATTATGTTTATGAATTCAACTTAGCAAAGGGAGCAAAATGACGATAATGAAGACGTCTACATTAATAAAAAATGTCCAACGAATCTTTATAATCTCAGAATGAAATGCTCTCAAGTAACCAATAAAAGCTGAGCACTGCCAAATAAAATAGTAAATGTATTATAGTGTACTGCTGCTGTTTGATCTGCATCTTTACCAAAACAACAACATCTAGTTTATGACAAAATGTGTCTTTATTGCTGCTGGCTGGAGAGTTGACCATCTCCTCTGCCCCCACAAAAAAAAAAGAAAGAGAAAAAAACTCTTTCTCTGTCGACCCTGTAATACTAGGAAAGTTTAATGAGTACCAAATCCTGAGATACAATAAGATTACCACTCTGTGTTACTCTCTCAGTGCTGATGGTCGGAGGAAAAGAAGGGATTTTTTCCCTCTTCACTTCTGGATGACTGAGTAATTTCCTCCCTGGGATCCACCTCACTGAGATGAAATGCATGGAGAGAGTGGAGTTAGAGAGAGTGAGGGGGGTGAGGTGGGTTTTGGGGGGGGGGGGGGGGGGGTGGGAGAACCTGAACTCCCTGGGGTCCCTTTTCCCCCCCCGAAAAAAAAGGGAACTTTCCCGGGCAAGCCCCTTT
>JBBMJY010000007.1:20354391-20426895 GCA_037833715.1 Toxotes lorentzi | reverse complement strand
ACACACACACACACACACACACACACACACACACACACACACACACACACACACACACACACACACACACCATTAAACCACCCCTTCCCAATCCCCTGAAATCCATATCCAGATTCCCAACCCAGCAGGTGCCGGCCTGAGCCTTGGCATGGCGGCACTTTGGACAACTCCATGTATGGATGCCAGGCCTCCACCCCTCCTCAGAGAAACCCCTCCTTGCCAACATGGCGCGTCCCGCACAGCCATGGTTATTATTTGAGCCTAACTAGATTAAGCTAATCATGTTATGTAGTGGTAAAGCGTAGCCAGGAGATGGAATGAAGGGCCGGCTGTCCTGCTGTTGCCATGTGGCTCTGAAATACAAACACTGAACTGTCACATGGAGTCTCCTAAAACACCAGAGGTAATATCAGTCTGTTTGAGTTCCTAAACCTCCATATGAGCTCATGAAATATTTAAAATCACCAATTTTGAGAAATTTGATTATTTCTGAAATAAATACATCATACAGTAGATGTTACTCAGTGCACCTTTTGTAGAATCTTAATGCTTTCGAAAGCTTTTAGAAAGGCTGCTGTTTACTAGAATAAACTGAGATTTTGGTTATATACCATCTTCTTGGAAGGAATCAAAAATTTCAACTAATCATACTTTGGTTTTTGACCAGATACCTGCTAAACTAACAAGATTATCAGCCTCAGCTGTACTGACCATGTTAAAGATCACACCAGTTAAACATCAGCATGTTCACACTGTGAGCCTATCAGCATGCTTACATTTGCGCCTAGCTGAAAGCACCACTGTGCCTATAAGTACATCCTTACAGAGCCGCGAGCATGACTCTTACAGCACCCTCATTAAAATAGCCAGGTGTTTAGTGTCATTACAGTTGGGTGGGAACTCCTAATGTCTATTTTCATTTGCATTGTCTGAACCCTCTTAAAAGCTAGATGAGATAAAGGTTATTTACAAACAAATAAAATAATACGTGGGTGTTTTATTATCCGTTTTTCTGGGTTGCACCTTTCATCTAATTCACAGTGAAAATAAAATGATTTCAGGCAGTTAGAGTGAATCCCCAAAGCACTTGAGATAACTGTGTTTTTGGGAATGTTCTGTTTTTAGATACCAGTGAGATCATGAAATATGATTCAGAGGTCTAGATAAGGTTTAGATAACTGAATACAACACAACAGTTTAGAATGCTACGAGACAGGATTTTACAGCTTTGGTAAGCTATTATGGTGCCAATCATTTTATGGTTTGTTGTGACAATCTTGCACATGCACAAGTACAGTTTCCACACACATCTCAAGAGCTGCTTGACAAACACACTTGTCTGTAGTTAGCTGTAACTATTCACCTGTCCAGATTCCCACAGTTATCCACAATGTGCATGTTCAGATGTAAAAAAAAAAAAATGCTGCTCCCTCCTCTATCTTTCAAGCCCCAGCCTTTGTCAATGGAACACAGTCACGAAAACAGTAGAAACGATCGATGTAACGACTGATAGTCCACCTAGCTTCCAGAGACAACAGCCTACTGCAGCCACAGGAGGGCAGTAAATTATGAGATGCATGCAAACAGACAACATCAGATCATTTTTGGGACAGAACGCTCCTCTGAGATGTGAGGAGAGATATCACTTCCACTTCAGTATCGTTCTAATTGATGTCTGTTATTAGCTTGAACTTGCCAAGCGCTGCTTACCTTGCTTGTCCTGACAGCACGCCACTGCCTGCCCGGTAAACATCATGCCCTCCTGTAATGCAGGCATTCTGTTAAACAATTACAGTTTTCAAGAACAAGCCCAGATAATGCTGCTTTCATCACAGTGTTCTTAGATTTTTAAACAAAAAGTGTAATGAGACTGTTTCTTTCACATCTGGCATCATATGAAGGTCTCAGTATGAAGGCTATGTGCTAAGTGGATCCCGCACTGCCTGGAAATAAGACATCATTCGAAACAGACAAGGGGCTGTACTTTCCTTCTGTTAAGTTGGTTCCTTCTGCTAATAACAGGCGAGAGGACAGTCACATCAGAGTGAGCAGAGTCCCGCAGACACTCAGTCTGGTTTATCATTTAATTGTTAGGTCTGTGCTGTCATTGCACACCCTAAGCCACTTTTCCAACACGTTGCCTTTTAGGACTGATGAGAAGAAAAAAAGGGGGTCATTAGTGGTTATAAGGTTACTGTGGTTTGTAGTCTGGGAATTCTCTCAGACAGGGAACTACTAGATTTTCCTTACCATGCCTGGTGATTCTATGGTCTTCCCATATGAAAATTCCTGTACTAATTCCCCCAGTATGCCAACCACATGGCCACTTTTTGCCCTGTCCAGCATGCACATGCACTTAATGGAAGCCTCATGGCAGGACACCGTTTTAAACGGGCTCTTCCTGTCTCCAAAACACATCCATTATCTCTCTTTAATCCCTGTATAGAACATATGTACATTTAGGGCATGTAGTTGCATTTGAGTGTACACTGAGAAACACACACATGCTTGCTGACACATACAGAAACATATGGAAATACATGTTTGTGAAGGGGCCTTTAAGATGTATATTTTATTCTGCTCTCCGTCCCCACATAATAACTAAAATATTAAAATTTGGTCAGGTTGGACCACTATTCCCATAGAGCTGGACCTCGAAGCTGAACTGGGGACCAGCTGAGCAAACACACCACATAAATGATGTCACGCTCGGTCATTAGGGGGCAAATGGAAACACAATGCAGGTTTCTCGTAAAGACACTGCAGGAAACAGTCACACTTCCAAAGCTTGACTTTTCTGTCAGCTCTCCAGCATTGCTGAATGCCTAGGTTACAGAATGGACAGGAAAAGGATTGTGTGGTAGCTGGTGCACAGTGGAGGAAAAACAGCAGGCTGCAGACAGACACTCAGGGGTGTTGAACACGGGTGGGGAGCGCTGTCAGAGAGTTTCTCCAAAGAGTTGTGTAACACACCTGCAAGGACGGAAAGGACATGACAGGACAAAATTTGGGAGGGGGGGGGGGGGGGGGGAGGGGGGTGAAGAAAGAAGGAAACAGAAGAGATCAGGCTGCTTTCTCTTTTTTCTACTTTTTGTTCTGCCTACCTAAGCCCCTAAGACCTTACTTCCTGTGTGGACATGAGGGCATTTTGAACACTTTATGTGGAGTATAGTAATGTGGAATGTGCTCTGGACAGGGGGCTGCATCTGAGATGAGTCTGAGTATGGATGTATGTGATTTATCTGTCTGGCCAGGTGTTAAGTTTATGTACTGAATATGGTCTATTATATAAAATGAACCTCTTAAGAAGAAGATATTTTAGTGGAGCACCTGCACTGAAAAGATAAAACTCCACAAACCGACTCACATCACCTGGATTCACTGAAGTCCCATCAGGTCACAGCATTGTAGCACTAACATTCCACCTCTGTGGTCTTTTGTTTTGGTTTTCTTATCTGCAGCCAGAGGAATTGGAGGCTCTTCATTCCCATACGTTCCGGGTGAAGACTTTCAAGAAGGCCAAGCACTGCAGTGTGTGTAAACAGACCATCGCCCAGGACGGACTTGTCTGCAGAGGTCAGTCACCTGTTCTGAAAGTCTGGTCTCTTGGACTTAATGATGTAACCTTTCACTGACATTCATCTTATTTCAATCACTTTTAAGAGAAACTGAAAACTGCTGAAACACTGAGATCAGTAAATCTGACCAGATTATGTTTTCCCTTAACGTAATGAGGATATGTTGTTAATTTACCTGTTTGGCAAGTCATCACGTTGACACTTAACGTATCAATAAAATGTTCATTGGCAGCATTTTTCCGTTTTCCATCAAAGTATCCAATCCTAAGACATAATATCCTCCTTATCCTGGGATCGACTAAGGCGTTACATTTTTTTGTGGTTATGTTTAGGCTTTCACAGCACTTGGTTAAGGTTCGGGATCAGATTGTGGTCTGGTTTAGTACAGAAAAAGTTCAGAGGTTTACTTGACTGTGAAGAAACCAAAGAATCCTGCACTCTGTTGATCAATTGTACTTTTAGTTGTTAATATTTAAATGTAATCAGTTTCTGTTTTCCGTTAATAAGATACAGTAAGAACAAGTCATTAACAGTGTGCAATGCTCTGCGGTGTCTCCACAGTTCATCTTCATCAGCTCGGTAGGTCAGTGCAGCCTCACAGAACACTGACTGTCAGATGCTTCAGAGCAAAAGCCCTTTTTTTTAAACACTCTATTGACGTCTTTATTATACAATGGGGTCCTCTGGGCCTGTTTGAGCTGGTAAGTTAAATGTGACTGTAGGGAGGCTGTAACACTTTCTCAGCAGCCTTTTAGCGGTACCACAAGCAGCTGGCCATTTTGTACTTTGAAGCCTGTTAGAAGTAAGATCTTATCACATCCTATTTTGTTTTGGGACTAAATGTCCCAACTCTTAATGCTGGGAAAGTTGACTGTCACCCCATCCTGTGTTTGGGTCAGCTTACTTTGAAAATGTAATCTGTTATGGATCCTTGCTTAAAATTGATGAAGCAAGCGACATAATTTACATTCGGCGCTCATAATCTAAACTGCTGTTTGATTACCTAACTCTTCCCCCAACTGAGAGCTAAGGCCCACTGCAGGAATCTGCAGTAACTGCTTTGACCTGCTGGGACAATGAAGGCAAAATCTGTTCCAACATCTATCAGTGGTCTGAATGAGGAGTCATCTAAGGTTACCTGGGGTCATCTTTATGTCTGGGTTTAGTCAATCAAGTGACAGAGGAGGGCAAAAGAAGCCACAGAAAGGCTAAGGGTTAACAGCTTCTCAATTTCCTTAATGGTGTTTACAGAAGAGGCTCTGTGGTTGACTGATTACTGATTGATGTGCATGGTTTGATTCAAATAACCTTTTATAGAGTAGAGATAGAAACATATTTTTCCATTTGAAACACATTACATTTGAAAGTTCCTAAAAAAAAATTAATATTTTTTTTAACTTCATTGAGGTCTCTGGTGTCAAATATTTTCTGCTGTTGTTTTTATAGCTTGCACAGATGCTGGTTGGGTGTGACTGAAGTATTATGTGAAACATCAAACAATTGCAGGAAAGTAACTGAGATTCAGTCACAGACTTTAATGTGGTCACCATTTTCTGAACGGTCTTGATGCAGTAAACCTTTGCCGTGTGGCTGCTGTGGGTTAAAACAAAGCGGGTGAAAACAAAACTGAAGACAATATGATCCTGCTCTGCTCAGCACATCATGTCATAGTGGAAATGTCTGTTCTCAGACAGATAACGTCAAATGAAACCATGCGGAAAAGGCTGAATGTTTGATTTGGCACACAAGAGGAGAATATACAACTTGTTGCTTCCCAAAATTGTTTGAAGGGCACAGCTTCGAAAAAACAAGATCATTCTCTGCACATTGGCATCTTTTTGGTCCCTAAAGACTATTTGACAGAATTACATTTTGTTCTTTTGCTGTATTATGTTCAGGACCATACCCATAACATTTATTATGATATTGTAAATTATGGCTCCCTCTGCTTTTGCTATACAGTCCAGACTGTACACTTTACATATATATATTTTTTATCCTTATTTATCCAGGGTTAATATTTTGCAGGAACAGGCTGCTCCACACCTACACAGTTACATGATCACACCTGAAAGCTGCTCAGTACAGCCTCAGTACAGCCTGTAAAGTGACTGACTAACACTGTCACTTGATTCTTTATCTACTGCTGAGCAAAATACTTTACCTTCAACTGCTTTGGTGGAGCAACTCAGCCAACAGCAACTGTGGTTGTGCTGTTGTATACCAGGTGTCACTGCCACCTTCGTTGTGAGTGTAAAGCAAGGAACAGGAAGCTGGAACAGACCATGGCACAGAATCCTTTTCCTCAATAAAGGCTTACTAATGAAAAGTCCAACTGGCAGCCGGTATTTAGTCTGGATTTTATTCTGTGATCTAACTGCTGAGTCCAGATGTTGTTTAGACACTCAGTGGGTTGTATATCATCAAATCTTGTCCTTAAGGTGATGTAGTGTGAACCAGCCTGTTTCTTCTGAGCAGCCTTCATGCCAGCAAACTTATCGAAAGCAATCTGCTCATACCAGGGAAAATAAATCTTACTCTCTCACACCTACCAAATAAGAACATTTAAAGAAAGTTTAGTTTTTGGAATGAAAGCATTGTTTATATTTTGGTACTAAAATACTGAAAAATTGCATGGGCTGCTGCTGTCGCTCTGCTCTGGATACATAATGTTTGGTTGTGTGAGCAGACAGTCACTTACAGCACCTGGGACCATCATCTGTAAGAACGGATTGATAGGAGAAATAAACCATCATGACAAGACTGCATTTAACTCTATTCTGATGTAATTTGCCTCAGTATGCTTCTCTTTCCCTTGTTATATCTGGGTTTGTGTATGCATCTGTGTAGTTGATGCAGATTTACGAGGACAAGACAAAGTGAGCCGTAGACTCCTGCTCAGACACGAGACGTCAGACACTCTGTCTGTAATGCTGTCTTATGACTCATTAAATTCCCATTTTGTGAAAACTTGAACACCAGCAGAATGGAGCACCAGTGTGCAGTGCAGTATTTGAGAGTTAAAGACCTTCAGTATTTTGGAGGGGGATTACTTTAAGGCTCACTCTGGTCGTGCAACACAGCTTTTTGAAACAGCTGTAAAATGTCTCCTGTGACTCTGGAGGAGCTCTGTCAACCCTGCCATCAGGCTTATCTGAGTCTGAGTTTGGAGAAACAGATTTATTAAAGGCTGTGTTACAAAGTAGGGGCAGGGTGATTTAAACATTGGTGTTTACCTAGGATGATCAAATTGGATTATGGGAAGTGTAGGAGCCTATGTTTGTGGAGCTGGACATATACTAGCTACAGAAAGTCAGGGTATCTTTGCCTCTGCTACCTTTGTTTGGGACAGAGTCAGACTAACTGTTTCCCTCTGTTTACAGTGTGGCTGTAGTTTCATATTCACTTCACTGGTTGTATTCTTTAATTACATGTTAGAGGCTTATGTTGATGCATCAGTTAACTGTTGGTCAGAGTGAAGCCTTACAGGATCCAGCTGCTCCCTCAGTCATCCATTACTTCCCTTCTGCTGCTCTTGTTTACTAACATTCTCCAGTCACATGGTCTCATAATGACACAAGCACTTGGACTTCCTCTCTCTTCAGTGGTTGCCAGGATACAAGGTGTTAGGTACTTTGACAATAGCATGTTGACGCAGGTCAAGACTGCAGTTTTCCAGTCAAAAAAAAAAACAAAAAAACATTGCTCTGCTCTGCGGTAGGGTTTTTTAAGAGGAAAGGCCCTGAGGGCAGGAACTGGCTTTTCTATTCATTCACTGTAGTGCAGTTCAGGTTAAACGGATGGTTTGTGTTCAGTGGCAGGTCAATAAAGGGGTGTTGCACCCTTAAAAGGTAAAACTCAGAATCTGGTCAAAGAGACTTTAGCCCTTGATACGATTTATGAAGTCCTTATATTTTTGTTTTGCTTATGTCCCCTAATGAGACACCTATGCATTCAGCTTTCGTACAGCAGCAAACAAAACCCTTCTAGCTTGAAGAAAACATTAGAAACACCTTTAAACAAAGCTAGAACGATTGTTTGAACTGTTTTATGTGAAGGGTGTATATCCCCTGCTCTGCGGTGATTCGTCCTTGTCCTGGAGGAGACCACACCACTGTCCCACAGGGATCCACTGTAAACGCAGACCTTCAAAGACTGGCTGGAGAAACATTACAATAGCAGGTGTGTATGTGAGTAAGGGAGAGTAAAGGTTATCATAGCTCTGTTCTTGACTGCTGAGCTCATACAGCTGGTATGCAGCACATGCCAGTCGGGGTTAAAACACAGACACAGAACTGGCTGCTTATAGAGCTTCAGAGTCCTGCACTAATGTTAAAGAGACATTTTTAGCTTGTGAAAACATGTGTTACTATAGGATATAAAATACTTTGATTGCTTATAACACTTACTTCAGTGTGTGTAGTCAACAGCCAAGTTCATAACACACACACAAATGCCCACACACCAAGTATACATACACAGAGCAATAGCAATTAGCTAAATCACCATCACTGTATTGTCTCCCTCTGTGCTATTCCTTGCATTGGCAGAAGTCATTAGCCTATTAAGAGGAGCAGATGGATAAAGATGACCATTGGGTTTCTGTTAATGATAGGTAGGGACTGTCTCTCAATCTAATGTTATTATCTAAATTGACTAAAATGACTAGACACTGACATTCCATGAGCAGGACAGGGCGACACAGACTCTTTATGCTGTCAGAGTGAAATGCAGAGATTCAGTATTCAGTTGAACTTTTACTCTCTTATCTGTTCTTTACTTTACCTGCACACACCTGTACCACAAAACTGTTCACACTGCTCACTGAACATTGAAATTAAGCCATAATGTAAATGAACTGTGATTTATAGTGAAACTGAAACTTAGTTGACATCAAGTATAAGAGCACAATTCCCATAATGGCAGCCCCACAGCAGTTAATGCAGTTAGAGAGCCACTTGTTGGATGAGTGGAAATATTACAGCTGAACAGTAGTTGAACCTCGTAAAGACTAGGTCTATTCAAATGTACTGAATTTGCTGTTCAGCTCTACATTCTTCAGGGCATATTTTAAAGAAATGACACATGATATAATAGTTTACATGATGTTTGCCATGAATCAAAATTGATGTTCATACTTTAAAATCTCACCTGGATTAAATTAAATTATTTCATTTCAACAGCATCCATGATAATAGTAATATTAGGATCCCTTGCAAATGAATTCTGTGATCTACCCTATGATTCATTTCTAATTCAGAATTTGACTTTAAACAATACACATTCACTTCATTGCTGATAATGTTTTCATATACTAACTTTTCAGCTCTGTGTTTTTTTAAAGTTCATTCTTGACCTTGTTTAAAAGATTCATGAAGGTCCAGTTTGGAGCCTTTGATCCCATTCAGGATTTTCATCAGCAGATGAATATTAAAACATATGTAATTATTAATTATATAGTTGTTTATATTCTGGTAGTAGATTTGAACATCTACAACTCAGTGATAACTTTGCAACCTCAAGTGAAATGAGCAAAAGCTCCAGAAGAGTATAATCTGCATATCTGCATAATCTAAGATGATGGTCATCAAAACCAACAAAATGTGCCACTCATCTCATGTTCCCCCACTTGTAGTTTCAATCTCAACCACCAGGTGGCAGCAGAGCTCCATGTTTCCAATGGATATTTCTATCCTTCTGTACAAACTACATTTGTTGCCGACAATAAATTCCCTGATATTTTAGCACAAACTCCAATCCTGAACTTGTGCACACTGTTTAATCCATATTTGTCATGCTTCTTGTTATATTTACATTGTAACTTTCTGTGTTTTTGGTAGCTACTGATTGTATCGTGGGGAAACAGCTGTTTCAGCCAAACAAAGCCTGACTAATACTCACAGCGACATAAAAACACACACAAAGGTAAACAAACAGAAGTGTTTTGTCAGGATGAAGCAAACCGATGACACAGATCTGGGTACACACATGATTCCATGGGAACTCAGGATTCATTCTCCTGCACTGTTTTCGGGAATCTCCCATGTTAAGAAAGCCTTCGCAGCTGGGTAAAGGTGGGGCTTTACCCACAGAAACCCAACACTGGCAGGGATTTCAGCTGGGGAAAATGTGTGGGCTGAATGATGACACCCCTGTATGAGTCAGATGATGGATACTGATGACCGAGTGTCAATTATAACTAACATTAATACCTCACAGAAACTACAGAGAGATTACAGGGAGACACATCCGAGTGTCAGAGCGAGTGTGTAGGCACATGAAACATAAAATGTTTTTTCAGCTGTTTAGAAGAGAGGTTTAGTCATGAAAGGTAATCAGCTGTTTATGGCCGCTTCACTGTTAGAGCTGAGCATGGCTGACACTTTTTCACTATTTCGTGACCTGAAAGCTAACTTGGCGCTGTACCTTCACAACACAGGTTAACCATCCACCCACTTCTGTGGTTAGTTCTATGGCGTTAATAGACCTGCAAGGATCTAGATCTGTTTTGTCCACTTGTCACTATTGGTTCACGCATGAAAAAAAGCCTCACTTTCATCAGACCAGTAATAAACTGACAGGTGGCTGGAGTTGGATCCTAACTTTTAGTTTGGATCCTAACACAGTTTAGCACTGTGTGTGATCTGTTAAAGCTGGGGTGTGACTGTAATGGACAAACACCACATCATGTGAGGGTTTTCAGCCATTGTACAGAGATGTTTTCAGGTAGGTACGAAAAATTCACAGAAACCCTCTAATACAAACTCAGACACTGGCTTGTGGAGACATGAACAGTTGGGTTGTTTACAACCTGTATATGGAGCTTACGGGATAAGACAGCCGGTATTTCAGATTTTTCTTATTGTCAGCAAATCCCATGAAAAGACCAAAATCAACTATGCGTTAATCCATGTCTCAGTACTTCTGATGTGCCTGCCTCCTCTCTGGCACTCAGCCTGAAACCCATTGTTTCCTACTGAAAACGTGAATCTTTAAAAACAGGTCACAAATATAAAATTTCATCCTTAAAAAGGCTAAACAATTTACTAAAACAGCTGGGCACTGTAGTTGGCAGGGGACATTACTGCAGCAGTTGGAAATTGTGCATTTATTGAGGACTATTTCCAGCTGCAGATTAGTTCACATCTGGTGTGCTGCTGAGTGTTTACAGCAGCAGGACGGTGTATGTGGGCTTGCCTCTACAGTGCCATTGATCATCATAATGAAGGAACGTGTCGCCCAGTGCAACACTGCGGCTCAGTGATGTGTTTAGAATCGTTTTTGAACAACAACAAAGCTCAATGGTCCAGAAGAATAAGGTATATCAGGCTCTGGACACAGAGACAACACTTTTGACACGATTCATGGGATTTGTTGACAATAAGAAAAATACTGAATATTAAATATCATAAACCCTGTCTTATCAATAACAGTAACTTATATTGTTATTGCATTAAAAAATGTAGAGAGTAAACCCATGTAAGTTTCCTTATCATGACCACCACCTGAAGTCCAAATGGATTCAGTTTCACATTTAGACTTCATCAGACATTATGTACTGTAAGAGAGTTAGAATGTGTCATGTGTATGATGTACCGTGTATGTTAGTACACTTTATGTGCACGTGTTGGTGCTCACGTGTTTGTGACTGAGCATTCGAGGCAGAGGAGAGAGAGAGAGAGCGGAGGGGGGAAGAGGAAATTCTCCAGCCCTGCCCTCTGATTGTGTTCAGTACTAAAAGGGGGTTCAGCCCAGCCCTGTGGGAGTATACACTCATTCCAAGGGACCTCGGGAAGGAAATTGCCCAGCGTCAGTCACCCCCCCTCCAACCGTTATCATTTTTTCCCCTCCGATGTCGTATAGCATACCACAGACCCAGAGTCAGATAGCAACTAGTGTTCCACACTCCTCATCATCTCCTCATTCTGACCAACTCCCATTCCTGCTCTCCTTTCATTTTCTTTATGATTGATGTGAGCAGTTGTCGCACCCCCACTCTGTTATTCATCCTACCCATAGATGTTTTTTTTCTCCAATATCTTCTCTTCTGGCATCTTCTCTTTACTCAGCCCCCCCTAAACACCCGCCCACCCCCTCTTTTCTTCTTTCACTCCACCAGGAACATTTCTGTTTATTCTCCAAAGCTCCAACTTCCTAACAAGGTAAAGCCTAACCCGAGCTCTTTGGGCTCACTGCTTTCACACCCAATATGGAAGTCCTGCTTCTTCCCATGTGGCTCAGGAGTGGTGTTTACTGGGGACTCACGTGCTGGAAACGGCGCTGAACATCGTCCTGATGGACAGGCACATGGCTTTAATGCTTATCAAGCAAACAGCCATGTTTGTTTGAATATCATATCCATGAGAGCATTCCCTGCGGCTTATGTCACATCTAGTATGTACGAGTACTCTGTTCAGGCCTCAGTGTACGTTCATTCTCCAATGGTATACAGATGTTTTACTTAAAAGTAGTAAAAGTAGTCATACCACTGTGTAAAATTACTGTGCTATATAATTGGAATATCACTCAGGTAAAATGATGTAAACATTATCAAAAAAATGCTCTTGCTGCTACTTGTTCTGCCAATCAAAGAAATTGAAAGACATGTTTATTCATAAAGAAATAAACTGAAAGTTAACTTGTCACTTCCAGAGTTTATTTACTTATTGTGTTCCATCGTTTTTGTGTTAACTGTTACAGTTCGGTTTGACCATGGGAACACTTTTTGGAAGACATGGAAATGTGTATCTTGGTAGGATTTGACAGTGCCACCCACATTTGAAGGCCTCTAATTAAGAAGTCATACTGACTTTCAAATGTTACCCCTCAAGTGCAAATATAGTATTGCGAGTGCTTAAATAGAAACTACATGCACCATGATGTAATTACACATTTGGCTCAAGAAACAAAGTTTATCACTTTCCCTAGTTTTAGCATATATACTCTCCTTTTCTATCAGTTTATTAGTGGACTAGAAGTTAATGCACATTTCACCTTGTGTACATGTAACAGTGATCATTATTTTTTGTACACCTGATGTAAGTTATAGTATCAATTAATGTAGTTTTACTAGTGACATGTCAATCAAGTAAAACATGGCTGCATGTGGGTTACCTAAACACTAGTCTCCTCCAAATGAATAAATGATGCTGGTGTCCCTGAAGAAATGAAAAAAATCAGTCTCTGCAGGATAATATTCAAGGTCTTGTGGTTGTCGGCTTGACCATAGCTATTCTTAACACATGACCTTTGACCCTTAGCCGTGCTAAGGGCTATTAAGGTTTTTAAGTTACAATGAATCTAATTAAAAAGAACGGCACCAGGACAGGAGTGTAACTGCCACATTTAAAATGTGAAGAACGATTACAAACAAAGTCTACCACAAACTTGAATCTGTAAATACATTTTTATAATGATTCAGCTAAACTAATAAACTCATCAGTCCAGTCAGTGTGATGTCTGGGAGCCTCTTACCTTTAATCAATGATAAGGTTAACATATTAAATTTTTACAACTGGTTGTAAGCATTTTTATTTGTGGATTTGTCATGTTAGCACTGTAGGTAGCTGTTTTTATTGAAACATCTTGCACAAAGCAGTCAGTCAAAACATAAGAGTCAGTCTTCTTTTTAAATTACAAATTTCAAATATTTATTCAGATTTCACCGCAATGAAAACAGTTAGACAATAAAAGTGAATTGTGTGTCTTCAAATAGAAGTGAAGTGACTTTTCACCAAGCATCACTTGACATCTGGACCATTTGTGTTTATTGACCCCAAACAGCCATTGTACAGACTGTACAGGCGTTAGCAGCAAGCTAGCAAGCGAAGGGCCCTCTGACTGTGAGTGTGGGAGCCTGCTTGTGTGTTTGTGTTCAGGTCAGCCTCTGACTGAACTCAGATTTCACCAGAATGTCCAGTTCTTTCTATTATTTCCCTCCAGTCTCTCTCCTTTTTCTTCTTGTTTCTGTATGTTTATTAAGCAGATTCATAAAAGCCGTGGGATAAGCGTGATACCTTTTTTGCTAAAGATAAAAAATTCTCAACATTTTTCATGCCTTTGTGTAAGGCCACGCTGCCTCAGGCAAATTTGCATCTAATGGTGTCTTTCCTTTGATTTTGTATGTAACTGTGCTGCCTCCAAAACTAGCTTTGCATTCTGTCTGATCAAACAGTTAGACTCTGTAGTTACCCTAGTGCTTCACTGGATTACGAAGGTGGATCTTTGGTAATACACACTAGAGCACGTGGTTTTCAGAACAAAGGGTATATTAGGGACCCTGTTAATATACTGTGTGAAATAGAGACATACTGTACATCAGAGAGGACAAAGAGTCGTATTGTATATCCGAGGAAAAAAAGATTACAGAGACTATTGGGTTTCTAAAACGTTCGACTGACAACACACATATACATGATCTCCACTCTCACACAATGTGAGGACTGGCCATCTCCCAGCCTCAGATCGGTGACTTAACATCTAATCACAATGGATATTACACTCGCTTTGAAAAATGTGGCTCGAGACAGGAAGAATAACTCATTACATAAGGTGTAACGTGTTCCAGTAAAAGCATACAGGCTTCTCTTTATTTGGAAAGCCTATGCCTCGACACACTGAGCTGTGTTTTCATTCTTCGTCCTGCGAGGGGATCTGACAATTTATGAGCCACAGTCCAGGTGCTCTCCCCCATTGACCCTTATTTGTAGACCCAGTGGGAGTCTGCAGAGAGGGCTTGAGGGGAGAGGGGAAGGCGCAAAAAAAATAGTTGAAATTCTATTAGGTATACAACTTACTTAAACTTATTTTCTATATCTTTATGAACTTAATTCTAACCTGTGCGTAACACCGCCTCCTTCTAAAGAATGGAAACTTTAGGCTGTTGTGTTTTTAGTCACGCTAGCTTTAGTGTCAGGCCATAGCAAAACAAATATTGAATGAAATGCCTTATACTTCTGTACATTTGTGTTCTCCAGTCGATGAAGGGTAATAACTTTGGTGATCCCTTGTCTTTTCATGCAGCACCATCATCAGGTCCTGATTCCACTTTGTCCAGTGTTGAGTTATGACCAAATACCTGCTAAACTAAGGCCATTTCCTTCAAATGGCAAATGTTTGTATGCCAATATAATAAACTAAGATATTGAACATGCTGAACTTGATATGGTAGAGTTGATTTTTCTGTTATCTTATATGTATATGTTTAATGTAAAGCTACTTGCAAATGTCATCTCTTACTGTGTTCACAAGTATTTCAGAATAATGACTTAAGCTTCTGACAACGAGCCAGTGTCCTGAGAGCACATAGATAACACTGGACAGCATTAGCCTGTTAACAGCAGATGATATTTGACTTTGACCACAGAGCAAACACTCTGTGGAATTTGAATGATCCTATTGCATTTTCATACCTCCTTAACAACTACTCAATGTCATGATTCAAACTTCACCACACTGTTTGGATTTCTCCTCAATGTTTACTGTAAAAGCTGAACTGTAAAGTTAATTTGATTTTTTTCCTTTTCTGTTTTCTCTAGTGTGCCGAATAGCTTGCCACAAGAAATGTGAAGTCAAGGTAAGAGTCGTAATATTTTCTTAAAAATGTTTTAGTAAAAAATCTTTATATTCTTATTTCCACGTATAAAAACTACGTGAGAAAGGCTCCTAAACAATCCACGTGAGGTTATTGGGAGGAAATATTATGTTTTGGGTGGAGTCTGCTACTCCTCAGGATGTGTGTGTCTGTGTGTGTGTGTGTACATGCAGATGTTGGGGTAGGTGGAGTATTGGGAGTTTATGTTTTGCAAAAAATCTTAAGAATGTCTAAACAAGTGCTCTTTGTACCAGAATGTGTTTAGATTGGATGAACTCTTGCGTCTTGGAGATTGCCCTGCGTCTAGAAATATAAGACCTCTGGATGGAATCGTTGTTTGATTCATCTTGTTTTGGAAAGTCAAAGAGCACGTAGAAGAATATGGGAGGGAAAACAGTGGAGCAGAGCTGAAGTTCCTGCAGGGTTTTTAGAGAGGGAAAGTTGTGTGTTTTGTGTGTAGGTACAACTGCCATGTGGGGTTTACCATAGGATTTGCATGACTATGTGAACACACACATATATGTGTGTGTGTGTGTGTATATATATATATATATATATATATATACATATATACACACACACACACCCTACATCTGGTATCCATTACTGAAATGGGTGCTACTTGCCAGCTTTGCCCACTCCCTCTTTTACTCACAGGAAATGCCAGGGGTGCAGGGCAGACAGGCCACGCTCAGTACGAGGTGTGGGCTTTGGCTAGCCATGTAGGACAGGCCTCCAGTGGAACGTTATCACACAAAACGGCTGAAACGATAAGCCCAGCCCGTGACTCCTTGCTCATTTGTCCTTGGAGTGTAACTTTAACCACTGAATGTGCCAACAGATTTTGAAGATTTATGACAGCAAACTATTTTTCCACTGTCAGTGTTTTCCCAGGTGTTGATATTTCCATGTGAGATTTTTTTGCCTCCTCTTCAGTACAATGTAGGTGAATTTTGTTTATGCTGCACACAGCCTTAAAAAAAATTATGTCTAAGATTACAAAAATGTTTATGGTCTTGCATGACGCCATTTGTTTGTTTCTCATTTAACCTTTGATTTATCACGTTAACAATGATAGCAATACTAACAGCAAGCATGCAAACTATAGCAGCTAAAGAGCTAGCTCTCTGAATGAGCTATCTTCACAAAAAGCCATCATGAAAATATTCATCTACTGAAATCCTATTGATGCTGGTGCTAAAATTTACCGACGTCTGTGATTTGCCAAGCACAAGTTGGTACTTGTGGGTGAATGTGTTTCAATCAGTGCAGAAGTTGTGGGTGATTTATTTATTCCTGTGGTTCCACAATATGACTGAATGAGTCAGGTCGTTGGTGTTAAACATGAAACCAAAACACAGGGTGCAAAATTTCTTTTCCCTGTTTTCACAACCACCCACTCAAATTTTTATGTTGCTGTGCTGAATAACAAAGTGAAAATAACAAAGCGCTACTTGCTTGCTGATAACATTTGAATTTCAGGAAGTCAGAAGTCAAATCTGTGAGAGAAGATGTTAAAGGAGTCCAGAACATAGTTAGTGCCTTTATATACAGAAGTGAAAATTTCCATCTCCAAAAATCACAGCAGCATTTCCTTCCCTAAACATTTCAACCAAAAATGTCATCACTTTGGCAGGAAGCAATTTGCAAACAAGCCAGAGATGAAAAACAAGGGAGTGACCGCGACAGGGTCAAGCATGATCACTGCTGGCAGTCAGTCAGGCCTGCAAGACCAACGACTACATTTTTAAATACATGATTTATCTTAAAAAGCTCTTTTCTATGGACTGTCAGTCATATACAGTATGATCTCCTGTTAGGAATCTCAACTCTTAATAATAACTTTAAGCCGAGTTCTCCCAGGTACACACTACTGTTATAAATCTCTGTCTGTGGATATGACCAACATGTGGCCCATATTTAACCTGGCCACTGCAAACAAATGGTCAGACCTGTGTGTGAACACATGTGTCCCCAAGTCTTAGGTGTGTTTACTCACAAATGGATGTGAAAAATGCTTTAAATCTTGTCAGTAAAATTTCACTTCTGGGTGATGACAAGAAGGAGCCAGAGAGGGTGTACTAGATCACTTTGGAAGTTAAGACGAGAGTAATTTCACAGTACATTTTTCCAAGTCCTTGTACATTTGCACTGCATATACAGCACCTTTCTATTCCGACTCTGTCACATCTCCGTCCTTTGCTCAAACACCCTTCTGAAAAAGAAAGAGGCAGGATTTCTGGGATTTTCCCATTGTACTGCTGTGAAAGCATTAAGGAAAGGTAAAACCTCAGACTACTTAAGAGCTTATGGTCTGCTCACGCTAATTTCAGTCATACAGTATAATAGCAGCCATGGTAGAGGCTTCCACTTTACACCTACCATTCAAAATTGCAACATCAGTATATTTGGATAAAGTTCCCTATACTTTTTTTTTGTCACTGAGGTGACTCAGCAAATCAACTGAAACCTTTTCCTACTTTGTACTTGCAAGTTCCCTTTGTTCTGAAAAGCAAAGCATTTCCTGTTGAGTCTGATGGACAATACAAACAACAACAATATAATGAATAATTATGTTGTGTTCTTCTCTGTGTCATATATCAGGAGCACTAAGTCTCAGCCTTAATGGATGAAACTGATCTTATTTCCTGACTTTCTTCTGAAAATTCACAGTGTTGCACTGTGGACTGAACAGAAGTCAAAACCTTATTATGGGCTAATCTGGACTGCACTTAAAGTCAAGACCAAACTGAGGTGCTGAGCAGAACCTATTGGATGTCAGTGACCCTTTGTTGCCTGTCAAGTGTGTTTTGAGAAGGAAACTAGCATGTTCCACCCTCTTAAGTAAAGAGGTCTGAGAAAGCAAAGTGGAAGAACGTGTACTTACTCTCACTCTATTAGTTTTTCATTCTCCCCAATATGATGAAGCATTTGTTTTCATTTTTCCCAGCTTCTGTATTCTTAGAATGCGTGTTTTGACAGTCTGCAGAAAAATCATGTTCCTTTGCGCTGGCTGGCTTCCGCTTTTTTTTTTTTTTTTTTTTTGTTATTTCAGATTTGTTATTTGTGACCCCTTTAGTTCCTTTCACTGAACACAACATGTTTTGTTTAGAGATCTGTTTTTTGTGGGTTGCTGATGGATATTCCCTCTGTTAGCTCATCATGTATGCCAAGAGCAAAGCTGTAAATTGCACCTTTGCATTGCTGGATGTGGTAACAGTCATTAGCCCCTTTCAAACAGAAATGCTGCAATAAAGCCGTTAGGAAGACCCCTCATTCTTCTGCCTTTGCTTTTTTACACTGAGCCAAACAAATGCTGTCCCTATGTATGAGTTTAGATAGCCAGCGTTAAGGAATCAGAAGTGTGGCATGTAACACAACAGCGCTGGCTTATCCCTGTTGTGCCAGCTCTCCCGTTTTATACAGTTTTGAACAGACTGTGTAAAAAGGCCTTTGATAACACTGTTTTTACATTGTCTCTGAATGTTTTCATGCTTGACAAATGAGTCCTACAGAAAGATTTTAGAGGACAAATCAGTTGAGCAGAATGGCAGTAGATCACTGTAAAAAATAGGTATTTTTCAGTTGAATTGCATCATTTAGCCTCTTTTCCATCAGTCTAGTCCACCAATCTACTCCTTCCATCATTACAATTTTAAAACAACATGTTGCATTGAAAATAAATGTATAAATTTACTCCTTTCCAGGAAGTTTCTGGATAAAGTTACATACCACAGAGTTTAAACAAGCAGTCATTCTAGCACTGAGTGCATGTCAGTGGCTACTGGCTCCCAACATTTTTAACATTTCTGAGCGATCACCTGGAGATATGAAGTCCTTGGTGCGGCTGAGAATAAGGCAGACCATCGATCTTGTATTATTTATTGCCTCCAAGTAGTTGACACATCCAAACACCTGTATCCACACATGAGTTGCGTTTTTGAGAGAGAACATCAGGTTTGCATCTGACTTTCCCCTCACCAGGTGAACATAGCTTGGATTTATAGGTTACAGTAGCTGTCTGCTCTGAGCTGGTAGGAAAACTTTTTCCTACCAGCTCAGAGGGTTCTGTTCAGTTGTTGACTCTGACCTTTGGCCTCCCTGTAGTGCTGCACCTAAAGGCTTCTTTTCTTTCTTTCTTTTTTTTAGTAATTTTCTGATTACATTTTGAATTATTTGTTTTTTTTGTCTCTAATCCGAGTCTATAACTCTAACCCTAATGTCAGAAAATAGTGAATTGCCTATCATAATCTCTTCACATCCCAAAAAGATGCAAAGATGCAAGATTCAATTTACTTATTTAATGATGTAGAACAGAAAAAGCAGCAAAACCTCTCTCTGAGAAACTGGAACTGGAGAATGTGTGGAAACATTGGTCTATGTATCCCCCACTCTGGTCCAGACTGAAAAACAGATATCAGTATAGAATGAATAGCCATCAAACTAGGTACAAACATTCATGTTCTGCTCAAGATGGGTTGTAGAACCATCATCTTGTCAAATGCTTAATTTGCCCAATACTCATTTTGCTCTGTGACAATTCCATACAGCCTCTGCTATACTGTCAGCATATTTTCATGAAGCATTAGTGCAAATTAGCATGTTAGCATGCTAATGCTCTATGTAAATGATATAAGTGTGCTATGATGGCTGTAGACTCTTACCCTTATCGTTTGATAAAATACTTTAAAAGTGAATTCATTGATTACTCACCTAGACATTTCAGCACTAATACAGCTACTTTAAACTTTAGTTAACTTTTAGCTTCTGTGACTTCATTTTCAGAGCGATTGGACAGAAATGTCCCAGGATGTCTTCTTTTTGTCCTCAGACTCCTTTCTGTCTCATACAGCCTTCTTCTTCAGCAGCAGCTGTAAGGATCATTTGGCACGATTAACCACATCCTCCGTTCCAATGACTTCCTTTAGATACCACACATTGCTACAGGGCTAATTTATCACACAGACTAGAACTGGAAGCTGTGTCCCTGCTGCAGAGCACCAGCTAGGCTTTTTCATGATCATATAGGTATTATAGCACTGTAGATTTGGCTCTGGTGAGACCAGACATTAGGGATTTCGTTTTTTGCTGACAGTGGCAGATTGAGTACCTGCTATCAAGTTGTTGGGCTTGCAGTCCTTATAATTTCCTGTTGAATGCTGACGCAACTCTGCATCAGATTAAATTCATTCTCAGTTTATTTCTCAAATCTCTGTTAAACTATTTGAGATGTACTGTTACTTAAATGCTTAAGAAAACTTTATGTACTGTCTAGTATGTGTTTTAAAGTATCATTCCACTCCTCAGAAAGTGCTGCAGACATTCTTTGTACTCCTGTTACATATACAAGTTTTAATGTGTAGTTTTTAGCCATTGTGGGACTTAAATATAACCACAGAGCAAACTTCTTCCTAAATAATTCACACCAGAGAGTGAGATAAACTAGCCATTAGTAAAGGGATGCAACACGTTGTTCTTCTACTGCAGGCACAGGAGGTATTATATAACCCCAAGTGAAGTTTCAAAGATGTCGGCGTGGTATTGAAACCCAGTAACAACATTAACAACTTCCTTCCTATTCCATGCGGCCCTGCAGAGTGAGAAATAGGAGTCACAGCAGGAGGGGGGCGAGGGGTGGTGGTGGGGGTTGGACTCCTGTTAAGAAAACATGCAGAAAGTCATGTCAAAGTCATATCACTGTGAAAGACATGACGGGAGCAAGTGAGGGCAAACATGAAATGGATGGGGTGAGGTCATAATCAAAATATTTGCTCGGGTCTTTGTCATAGTTTTTGTATGTACTGTATTTTCAAGTAAGCAGCTCCTAGTCTGATCACATACTGAGCCAGTCAACAGCTCTGAAGCTAATTGAATTAGCAGTCAGAGGACAGAACACATGCTCTGCCCTCCTGCTTAGGACAGGAAATGTTTGCAGGAACACGGGATAAATCATATGGCCTCTAATTTGAGGGCTCTTACTAAATCAGAAATGTTTCTGTTTATAGTTTAATCAGAATTTTCAGTTAGTTTCATATCATGAGGTCAAGCAGACTTCACTAAATATTTGCGGTGGAATATGTCACATTTAGAAACATGTTGAGCTGCTGCAGGTAATGCAGTCCTAAGAGAACACTAAGACAACTTTAAAGCTGCGTTAATTGTGTTTTTGGCCACTTGGGGGCAGCGAAACAAGCTGTAAACACAACATTAACATATTATCACCTCATAAAAGTATTATAGCTAACAATAGCAACATTTGGCTATTTACACATCCTGTAAATATAGAGCAAAAGTAGCTTTAGAGTCATGTTTCTGGCCACATGGGGTTGATGAGAGCGGAGAAACTGAACCAGAACAGTCGAACTGTGACCTGTAAAACAAGAACAATGAGCTGGAATATGCTAAAATGCTCTTGTAGAGCTGAAGGCTGCGTGGGCTTCTTAATAGTGACACCTTTCACCCTCCACTGCTGACATAAAAATATTGATCAGTGCAGCTTTAACTTTTACCCTCCTAAACTGCAAAACAGAGTTTCACTGATCTGTGATCTCCATGAAAACAATCATCTGTCAGCTCTCCGTGTTCCTGTGCATGAGCAAATGGCTTACACAGAGAGACGTGGCTTATGGCCATGTATTTAGTAACTGCATGGTAGCGACATGTGCATAGATACAGCAGAGAAAACAAACAGGAACGCCCAGCCTTTAACATGATGGAGTAATCAAGAGTTGCTGGAAAGAATGTCAACAATGGGCCAAGTGTATGCAGGAGACGTGATGGAAGAAATAAGTGAAGGGGCAGGACTTTGTAGAACATACAGCTGCATAAATTACATAACATTATATTCATTGCACTACAAAACTTGTTTTTAAACCTTTTATTTCTTTTTTTTTTGAGGAGCAGTTGCTGAGCAATGACCCTCTTTTCCAGCATCACTAAGCTCCTGTGACCACTACAACAGCTGTTGGAGAAACGCCTTCCTGGAGAACACCTCCTCATTACATACTATTGGGAATTTGGAGACCTTTTTGTTCGCGTTCCTCACCCATATATATCTCCAAGCCTGTCCTTTGATTCAAAGCGACAACATTTCCATCCCATGTCTGCTTCCACTGTATCTGAGCTCCTGCTGCCTAATCATGACCATTCAGTAGAAAAATCCATGTTAAATCTGGTCTGTGTGCTGCATGGGCGTTGGTTAAACGTTCTGGTGGTCGCTGGGGGACAGTGATCTGCTCGGCTCTGCTGTTGCTTGGGAAAGCCTGAGTCAGACTCATGAAACTGGACCTCACCCAAACAGTTCTCTCTCTCTCCCTCTCTCTCTCTCTCTCTCTCTCTCTCTATCCCTCCCTTTCCTAGACTGTCTGTATGTTACTTTTGCTTAAGACTCCTTGTATTTTTCTTTCCTCCGTCCTCATTACTTTCTTTACCTCTCATTCATCCAAAGCATAGAACTATTGATCTTTGGATTTGTTCTTCTTTGCTTATCGCTCAACTTTTCTGGAAGAGCCACCATGTTTTTCCATTTTGAAAAGTCAAATTGAAGAATAGTGACAACACATGTCTGCGACTGTCCAGTCTTGTACAGGATTTGTGCTGATGTCTGAGAGAAAGACAGGCCTGTTAATCATTTAGTGATCTAACTTATTTGAAAGTGTGTTTTTTATCAAGCTAACACTTGTAATCCATGGCCTTACTAGAACAAAATAAGCCGTAAAAGCATGGCATTGCAGTCTGATGGATGTCTGTGACAGTGATAGCAGTCACAGGGTCATGAGGTTAATAAAAGCCAGGACACAGGAAACAGACAAGACTAAGAGAAACATATTAGCCTTCAATGCTCTCAGATAACTTTCCCATACGTTTCAGTCCTTAACATACAGAGGTGTAACTGTTGGTGTGCATAACTGCATTGCAGTGAGTGTGGTAGCACAGAGCTCCGAGTACAGTAACCTGTACCCACATGGACAAACACAGACACTAAGGAACAAGGGGAATTCCCACTTCCACGCTTAAGGCTGGTCCCTACATTAAATGTGTGCATCTCACATAAACAGCCGTGTTGTTTTGTTACTGAAAACCATATGTTGTGTCTCTGGCAGTCCTCCCTTCCTTCCTTGCCCTTGTCATTAATGGTGAATTAAATAATGCTTACTGAGCCGACATCTGGTGAACACGACTTCAGCTAAAGGTGTTGCTATTAAAACTACCTTCCATGTAATTACATCAGAACAACATCAAAGACAGTGGCCATTCTTTCCATGTTGAGGCATAATAGTTAATGTGCTACAAATTTGTACCAAACATTCCTCAGTAATGTCCCTTTGTCTGCTACTGGATAATAACCAATGAGGTTGTGGAAATGAATTAAGATGCCTTACTGTTAGTCTGTGTGAGCTACTGATGTTTAGGGGCTACTGTACTATCATCAGGATTCCAGGTGAGATTAAAGCCCTCAGCTGCTGTAATCAATATTTGTATCATAACAATGAATGGCATTACTGTCCATAATGTGAAAGGTGTTGTTTGTAGTGACAAATCCGCAGAGAATCATCACCTCAAACTGTAGCTCTCCTCAGCTTGACTGGGGTTTGCAGCGCGTTTCAGAGAATTGTTTTGGTTTCATGGCCTTTAATTTTACTGTTTTAATTCAGCCTCAGTGCTCTCATCGCTGTCGTTTCCAGCAGCAGCAGCAGCTTGAAGCATTATGAAGGAAACGCTGTTTTCTTCACTGAATTTATCAGTGGTCGCAGATACAACTGAAATCACTCTACTACTGCTTCCACAGCAGAACTATTTAAATAATTTTGAATGGAGTCTAAGTAATTAACGTGTTGTCAGTTTGAGGGTTATTCCTGGTTCTTTACTCAGAGCACCAGTCAAACACCAGCATGGATAATCTCAGTAGTCCTTCTACTCTAACGCCTTAGTAAAGTTATTGTGTGGATAATTTGATTTTTATTTCATTTAAAAAACTAAATGGCCAAGTGGGATATATGTTACTGTATTGTTGATTTAAAGTTGTCAAACATAACAATACTAAAGCTGGAATTATAGTGTGGGCTGGGCGTAGGTGAGCGTGCATAGAGGTCACTCAGATACGTTTGTGTGGCGGTTTCCTTTGTTTTTGTATGTAGTACATTCCTGTTTGTTTTTGTCTTAGTTTCGAATGAAAGACCTGACAGAAGTTACATAAATCAATCTACTAGCTTCATACGCAGCTCTGCATGATGCATTGTTGAGTTTTGGGAGTTGTGCAAGTCAGCTCCTCTGCGAGCCTGTGTGACCTACAGTTACCCATAATACCACTCTCTGTAAAAGACTATCATCGATAGTATTTACTGTCTTTACTATGTATGTATATTGTATATACCAAGCTTAGTGCAGGTGTGGAGTGAGGGAAGTTCTTAAGTGTCAGAAAGTGATTATTACCTCTGTTTCCTGATTAGTTCGTTAACTGAAGAGACAGTAATTCATCAGTGAATGCTGCTGCCTTTTTGTATTGAATTGTGCGGTACAGTTTACAGCTGTTATCTCTTTATATCAACGTATTAAGACGCAGTTTAACTCTTGGAATCAATACGACATGATTTAGTGCTGCAGTGAGCTGAAAGACGTACGTACGGAGCTGGTGACTGATAAATATGTATCACCTCGCTCCTGTTGACACTGTTTGACTTTGGAGTTGCCATGAAGTCAATGGATTCATTCATGGTACTTTCTCTCTCTCTTTCTCGCTCTCTCTGCAGCTGTAGAGTGAGTGTGTGTGAGTATTTTGTGTGTGTGTGTATGTTAGAGAGAGAAAGTCAGATAGAGAGGGAAAGAAACAGAAGGCGGGTGGAGGGGGGGGGCGACTCACATTTAACCTGAAACTTGAGAAGCTGATAACAAGGAGAGAATGAAGAATTAGCTTGTGAGGAAGGAGTTTGCGTGTGTGTGTGTGTGCGTGTATGTGGGTGTGTGTGTGTGAAAGAGAGAGAGAGAGAGAATGAGAAAAAGACAGTGAGACAGAGAAAGAAAAGAGCTGTGCTTTTGTTTCCCGAGCTCATGTCTGGTTCCCCCCTGATCTCCCTGGGAAATTCAGTTCAATATTTTTTCTCTTTTCTCATTACTCATGTGTCTCCCCCATTTGGGAGGAGGGTGAAAATGGACTGAAAAAGAGGGAGGAGAAAACCCAGGCGGTGAAAGAGAGGGAAATAGCTATAGCCTGTAGCCAGACTTTGCCTGCTTATTCAGCGCTGAATGCTGCACTGCGCCGTTTCCAGTTGTGGGATGACTCTTTAGACATTTTTATGCTCATTTTCTTGGAGGAGGAGTGAGAGAGGGAGAGACTAGCCAGACCTATTAGAGCCTGAAACACACACACACAGAGACACACACAATCTCTCTCTCTCTCTCTCTCTCTCCCTCTACACACACACACACACACACACACACACACACACACACACACACACACACACACACACTTGTACACTCCTCCAGCTCCGCGCTGCACCAAGGTAACAGTGAGTGGATTTAGCCATAGCCATCTGGTTGGAGCGCAGAGAAAACCTCTCTGCTTCACAGAGGGGAAAAGGGAAAGGACAATGCAGCACTAAAACACAGCCGGACAGAGGAAACCAAAGAGTGAAAGAGAGAACCACACACACGCGCACACATACACACTGACATAGGATGGCCACCGCAGTGTTTCAGGTAAGGAGTGTGGTTGTGAGACGGGGGGAAAAGAGCTGCTGCCTGGTATTTGAGCTCTTGGCTGTCCCAAGTGTTGGCTGTACTGTGTTCTGTTTTACAGCAAATCCTCTGCATTGTGAATTTGTTTGATTGGTAGGGAGAAGCAGAAAGCTTTAAGCATTCTGAGATGTATGAGCTTTCAGGCATGTATGTGACTTGGCATTGGTGCTGTGCCGGTGTAGTTTATGTTGGTAGGTTTTACTGTGTATAAGCAATTGTGCTCTGTTCTTGCACACATTTGTATGAAAATGTGACATGTATTGATTGTCTATGTTTGCAAGCAGAGTGCTCTGTGCTGCTTCTACTGTCTGTTCACTGTAGCTGGTATGGATGACAGGAATGTTTGTACTGTAAGGGAGCATGTAAGAAACATAAATTCGATTTTTTGTTTGTTGTGTTTGTGTAGACTTTGTTTGTGTTTATGTAATGTAAAGCCCTGCTTGTGCCTGGAGTGCTTGTGTCTGTGTGTGGTCTCCTTGGCTTACCATGTTTTGTGGTTGGTGGCACATGGTCATAGTTGGAATGGCAGTGGTGGCGTATGTCTCCTCTTGCTTTTGGTTTTTGCTTATTCCTTCTCTTCTCTTCTCTTCTCTTCTCTTCTCTTCTCTTCTCTTCTCTTCTCTTCTCTTCTCTTCTCTTCTCTCCTCTCCTCTCCTCTCCTCTCCTCTCCTCTTCTCTTCTCCTGAATTCATGAAAAGAATTTGTAGCACCTTTCAGGTACATTAGTGTGTGTGTGTGTGTTGCTTGTGTACCAATCAATCTTGTGTACCAATCATCTTTCTGACCCAGAGGTCAGATCACACTTTGAAAAAGCTGATTTCAGTGTTGCTGTGTCTGCAGCCATGAACTCAGCTGCAGTGTTTCACAACAGGACCTTGCAAAAGTTGTTGCACAGAAAACATCTCCCCAGGCGTGAGAAAACCTGACAGCACATTGGGAATTTTTGGCACGTAGAGTGAGTTAGAAATGCCTCCAATTTGCTTCAAATTGGGGAGAACAAGAATAAGGGCATAGTGTGAAAACACAGAACATATTACACAGATTTTGCAAAGTAGCACTGTGCTCTGACAGCTGTGATTCCCCCTGTCCACCCCGTCTGTGTGGGTGTCTGGATTCTTATTGGTCTTTTTTTGTGTATATAGTTCTTTCAGTAACACTTTATACTCTGAGAAATAAAGGTTAAATTGTGTTTGGCTGCTCAGGCACGCCTCTAATCAATGCGTTAGTATACTGTAATTCATTACAGGCAGAAGCAGGTCCCAGTCACTGTTGCAGGAATCATCCCTCTGACCTTCTATTTATAGAGCAGTTTCGCCACCAAATCACTGAACCAAACCATCAAAACTTTCACAACTGAATTAACTTGTTAGAACTTTTCAAATTTGTCGTTGGGGCCTGTAAGTGACCCCCACATCCTCTGTGCATTTTGTAGTGTGCACAAGGCCAAAAGATTATCAATAATGTATGACCCACCTTAGTTGATAAACTGCAGTGTTGAAAACTCCTGTACAAATTTGCAGTTAATCAACAGATGTTAAATTAACCGACATGCAGTACATCTTTTTGGGCCCCAAGGGGTCTGGGACTCTGTGGAAGCCTTGCTATATCCAGCCGTGTAAATACAATATCTCATTCCCACTTTAGTGAAGCACAGTTTTTTTTTACAGTGGTAAACATGGAAAACATTACATCAGTGTCAATGTGTTCTGTGGAATCAGTGCAAACTTTGATATCATATTTGTCGTTAGTTGTATGATGTGAGACCCACAGCCCACTGCAGTTTGCTGTGTGACGAATCTCCTCTCCATGTACAGTACTTCACTGTATCCCTGAATTCCTCTGAAACATTCCTTGGCCAGCGTGAATGTAACACAGCACTGTCCTGCTCGGGCAGCAGCAATACCCCTGACTCCTGGTTGTGTGGGAATGGCGTACATCCACTGCCTGTGCTGGACTGGACTTCAGCGGAGACATTTTTCATCATTAATGTCTGCCAGGGAAGCGCTCCTCCACTCAAAACCCCTGCCCCTCCTTTAGGCAAGTCGTAATAGATGCCTAACCACAGACACAATCAACCACAGCCAGGACAGGCGAGTAGGAAGGATTGGGAAGTTTGGGAAGATGTGTGCTGACTGTGTGTGTGTGTGTTTCTGGGATTAGGGATAGGGCTGTGGTCCATAGACCATAAAAATCCACCAGCATGAATTGCCGTGCTCCTCTGCTGATGTAATCCTTCCTTGTGTGTATTGGGCCTTCCAGACACAGCCTAACCTCTTTTATTACTCTGTACTGTAAAAGAGAGAATTTTTAAAACAAATCATGTTCCTAATTGATATAGAACAGACTCTGACTGTTCAAAGGACTTCTGTATGATAACTGCCTGTTATAGAACAGGAAGTTTTGATGGATGATGGATATTTGGACAGATGGAAGATAGATGGATAGATAGATGAGTAAGAGAACTTGGCTCTGGCCCTTGATTCAAGGGCATGAAGATACATTGGGATATATGCCATATGCCTTTTGCTCAATGTTATGCTCAAGTACAGTACAGAGCTTGCATATACAGTGCAGACTTAATCAATACATGGCACAATACATCCCTCTCTATTGTAATAGAAGTGATCTGCCATTGGAATTTCTTTTACGTTCACAAAACGCTTTGTGGAGCTGTAATGTGTACACAGCAATTTATTTATTCCCTTTGTCCTCTGGACTCAGTGTTGGCACATACTGTTAACCTGCAATACATTAGCAACATAAATAATCTATAGCTGTGCCAAAGCATCACTCCTTACAGCTGGGCTTTTAGTATAATTAATAGCATCCAATGAGGGAACTATAAAAGCTTCACATTTTTCAAGGGCATCATACAGTCTTTCACTTATAGTAGTTACTTAGCAGGTCATCTGGCACATATGAGAAACTGCTGTCATATGCCCAGAGGAAGGCGTTTAAAGAGTGCATGAAGGAGCATATCCGGAGACTAATGTTACAGTTAAAATGAACAGAGGACCCTTTTAGAATTTACTGCTCTGAGGCTGTAACAACTCAGTACCGGGAGGCATGAGAAAGCCCACCAACTTGGAACACATCATGCCCATTCATCTACTAGAACCGATGTAATATTTTTAGTTTTATGGTTTGGTTTAGTTTTTGTGCTACAGCTCAAACTGATGTTTCATTGTGACATAAATTGTGCATCAAATCAGGTTTGTTTCTCCAGACATTTTGATTTGTTGGTCTCCGCTCAAGAAACCCTCCACTCTATAAATGAATTTACTTCCACGATCCACGTTTCTCCCCTATTTGAACTTTAGTTATTATTGGTGCCAGTGCACTCAGACAAAAGCTTTCTGCAGACCCTCTCAGTCTAATACCCCTTAAATAGAGGAACTCCTTATAATACCCCCTAAAAAAGGGGGATATTATAGTGAAACATTTAATGGCGGCTAATCTTTTAAATGATGTCATGCAATCAAGTTTGGGGCCTGGTATAATGGCCCTTTCTTAAACAGCGTTTGCAGTTTCAAAGTAAAGGAACATATTGAGAAAGAAGGTAAAAACATTCCTCGTTCCCCTTCCCTCGTCTTTGACGTGACTTTTTAGTTTGACAAGCAGCTTTACATTTTTGATCACTAAATGTTTCTCATTTGTTGTGACAACATCAAGATGGCTGCCCTATCAGTTTCCAAACTGTCCCAGCCAATGGCTGTACACTCTCCTTACCACATGTTATAGCTTGAGTAGAGGACATGTTGTGGTGGGAGAGGTAGACGGCCTTATTTGACCCTTTCAGGAATCCATTTCACAAACACAGACCTATTTTGGCTTCAAAGCAACATGAAGCTTATTGAATCTGGCTCCTGCAGTGAAACTCAGCTGAAGTCTTATAATGTTTTATCCATTTGGAAAGTTATGAAACTTTAGATTTATTCATTTATTGATGCCTAGGCTAACATATTGGAGTGAGTAGAATTAAGTGCAGAATATCGTACTTACATTTTGAGATCAGTACCGCTCCAGCTTGTGAAACTGAAGCTTAAAATCAAATGATCATAGGTCTTTGCTTTTGGAAGTTGCTGAGCAGTTACCCCACATCCATGTTTTCCAGTGTACATGTATGGTACAATACAGCCACTTCTTCATACTTCTACCCAGCAGCAGAGAAGGTAAACTAGAGACTGATGGTTGATTACCCAAGCTATTGTAGTTCCGTGTTTTCAGCCCTAAGCTAACAGGCACCCAAAGTCAAGTTCTTCATATTTTGCATTTCTGTCTTATCTAGACTCGCTGTGGACTTAGTGTGGACTTAGTCATAGCCTTTAACTATTTCATATAAATTTAATGGACTTTTTATTGCAGTTTTCAGAACTAGCAATTGGTTGTGGTCCAAAATCCTCAACTTGCATTAGCCGTTGCTGGAAATCAGTGGTACTTCCACCAGGATGGAATTGACTGACAGGCCCCACCCAAAAATAATAGCCTTTTTTAAACTGAGATCCCAAACAAAGCTGGTATAATGCCACCGCAGTGTGTGATTTTAGATAGCATTCTGAAATCACAGGCATGATGTGTAGCACCGCCATGCAGACTTTACCTTTTACACAGATGTTGATCCGGCTCTGACTACTTCGGCTGCCGACATATTCCATGTTTTACCTTTTATACAGAACAGTGAGGCGGAATAAAGGTGCAGCATTCGTGCCTTGAACAGGCTGTATAAAAGGGGCTACACAAGTGCTCCTGGAAACTTTGTATAATATATCACTTAATAAACACACAGCTTTCACATTATACATTATGCAAGAATTTAAATTTTATGGTAAGGTGATATGAAATGTGAAAATGTGAAAATGTTTGCAAATGTTTGTGAAATAGGGTTGGCTTCAGTTTGGCCAATTAAAAACATAATTGAAACTGCTCTTTGTTTCCATATGACTGAGCATCCATGCAAATACTATGTGAAGTATGTACCCTGTGTGCGTAAGTGTGTGTGCCAGCAGTAGACTGGGAGGGTGAAGAGGTTGTTTTCCTTTTTTTTTTTCTTTTTTCTTATCAAGCCTTCATGTCTCTCAGAGGAATGTTTATAGAAAGCAGACCTGTTTCCTCAGTTGTGCCAGAAGGCCCTCATATTGTTGTTTGCTTTTCATGGCTGATTGATGGGGAAGGGGGCTTGGTCTCGAACAGAAAGACAGGAAACATTGGTGCCAGGTCCCTGAATCTATCCAAGCAGCTCAGACTCTAAGGCTGGTGTGTGAAAAGACGGGGACATGTTTATCTGGCCCTAAACCTCATGCATATACAACACTGAAGTGTTTAATTTTACCTTTTTCTTACTTTAAAATGCACTATGTCATATTTCAGTTTCTATAAATTATGTAATTCTCTGTTATTCACACGGACATTTTATCAAAAAGGCAATTACAGCTGCTGTATAAATACTAGAAATCAAAATTTAATGGCTATGATAGTTTTGCCCAGCTTGTTCATGACTTGCTGATGGCAACATCTATTTGCCCTCCTGGATTTATTATTAATATTTATTGTAGTAATATTTGTGCTGGAAACAGCGCAGAAATGATGAATACTCGCAGGACTCAGGTTATGCACATCTGTGAATGGATCAATATTTTTTCAGTCGATTTCAAATGCATTGTACTGAATTGTAAAAATGTTGGATGATTGTTCAGAAAACAATATGGAGCAAAGGGAGAACGTTACACTATATATTACCATATATTTGCTATTCCAACAGTTCTCATATTCAACTATTGACGCACACGTGGAAAAAGAATTGTGTCCAAAAAGAGGGAGTTGTTAGAGCAGAAGATAAAGGAGGCAGAGGAGACGGGGAAAGACAGCGAGGGACTTTAACGGGATTAAAAGTGAAAGCCAAACCCGCCCATCCATCTGTCATAAGATACAGTGAAGTGTGTAGGCGTGAAGGTGAGTTAGTGTGGCAGTTTTCTGTGAGATCCTCCTGTGTTAACGTAAGTCTTCCCTCTGAGGGGCTTTTCACGTGAGTTATAAGTTCAGCTCAGCTCGTCGTGGAGCGCTGAATGACAGCACGGTCGGCTCTTAGCAGAGCTTCGCCTCTGCTTGTCCAAATTCCCTGTGACAACAGCCTTCTGGCTTCCAAGGTTTAGGCGCTTCTCACACAAAGTCAGTGCAGCTTTGAAAGATGGCGGCTGCTCCTGAAAGACATACATTCAAATAGAGATGGACTGTACCCAGAAGCATTTTGGAAACAGTAGCTGACAAAACAGTCTAACCATAAGGTCAGTATAGCAGCTGTGCTGGAGCTTTCAGTCATATTCCCTGACTTTCATTAGTAGAAGAAGTTGCCCAGTTGTCATGGAATTGTAGATGTTCAAGCCTCCATTTTTCTGGGCACCGTACATCTATAATTCCAAGACCCCTGGGCAACTCCATCTGCTGAGGACGACCATGTGATACCACTGAAAGCTCAAGAACATCTGCGAAACAGACCCTGAGGTGAGATTTGTTGTGTCAACTACAATCCCATTTCTTTTATCTGTGCACAGTATGCCTCAAAAATAACAGTGAAGATTATGGTTAATACTGTGGCAAATCCTGCACTCTACCATGGTAAATATTAGTGTGCAGTTACCAGAATAACTGTAATAACTCTGATATCGTATTATGTGGTTATTTTAAGGTTAGAGTGAAAGGCAGAAAAAACATTTATCAAGATTTTCAGTAATTTTTGGGACTAGTTTCTAATCTGGCAGTCAGTCCTGTGGTTTAAGGACAGGATGAACTTTAAAGTCCCCCTCTACTCGGAAATGTGTTTTGATTATTGTTACTTGGATGTTTGAGCTGATGATGTACATGCAAAACCAGAAGGTTGTTTTCACATTCATCAAATTTTCTCTTGTTCTCACCTTAAATCTGAATTTAAGACGTAAACATACAATGGTTTTGCGATCATTAGCATTAGTTTGGAGCCAGTTGTGGTTCATTATGCAGCTTGCACAAGTATGATGTGGAAACTTGAAACCTCAATGGACTTCGCAGTAAAGTAGGAGACATCTTGTGCTCAGCAGTTAAATGTTTATGTAATATGTAATATTTACATATCATATTAGAAATCTGATGACAGATTTACTATTACAGAGACCCTGAGATCTGTATCAGACACATATTAATATTCTAGTCTTTTTATACTGTATGTCTCAAAACATGTCCAGAGGAGATCTAACTGTTTTCCCTGATACGTCCCTGTTCCTCTGGCTTACAGTCATGCCTACAGCCCTTTTCTAAGCCTCTCCTGACTAAGTCTCTCCAATTTGACTTGTCTTGATCTGTGTACAGGTCTTTGCACTGGTTCCCTAACATGTCCTGTGAGTGAGCATCATGTGGAAACATCATGTGGAAAAGTGAAAAGTTTATGTGAACATTGTCGCTAAGATACAAAATGTGGAGAAGCAGAAAGGCAAGTTTTCACTTTGACAGAGGTTAAACTTCCCCCTCTCCCTCTACTGTACTGTATGCACACAGATGAAATTGGTATTGATCTTTTCATCTGACTCTGAGTAAGACCGCAAACAAGCACTTTTCCAAAAATGTTAAAGTGGTGCTTCACTGCTGAGTGTCTTGGATTCGGATTGGCTCTTTAAGCACAGGACTTTCACTATAGATGCCAAAGGACGTACAACCCCCCTTTCCCTCAACTCTGATTCTTCATGGCGGCCTTCTTCTCTTGCCCTCTCCCTCCCTCCTCATTCTCCACCACTTGGCCCGGTGCCAGACAGTGAGGGCCATGATAAATGTGCAAATCAGCGTGCTGGTAAATACCGGCTCTTAGCTGAAAGAGCCTGGGAAGGGAACGTGACCCTCGTTGTAACTTTGGAACAAAAGAAACAAGCCGTAGCTTCTCCTCTCTCCACGCCGTCAGTCCTGTCTAACAAAGACGGGGTGAGAATGAACAGGCGCTCTGGTCGGCTGAAGGCCACTTTGAGTCCCAGCCGTGGAGAAGAAACATGGCAGGGACATACGGAGCCTGTTGGATCCCTCGGGGGTTCGAGTAGTTTATGTACAGGCAGACAGTATGTATTCGTTATTATATTGTTTATCTTTATATTTATTTGATCTATCAGTTTTATCTCTTTTTGCCTATTTGCTCCTGCAATGACGTCGATCCTGATCTTTAAACAACTATCTTTATTAAGTGTACACACTTGCAAACTTGTTCCATGATTCTTTCATCTACTGCACTGTACACATACAGCATAGGAGCACACGGTGGTGGTGCTTATACACACACAGTACAGTAGAGCTGCTACTAACAATTACTTTACTTCATTATCAGGAAAATCTGACATTTATTATTAATCAAATAATCATTCATCCATCCATTCATCTTCTATACCGCTTGATCCATCAGGGTCGTGGGGGAGCTGGAGCCTATTCCAGCTGACTATGGGTGAGAGGCGGGGTACGCCCTGGACTGGTCGCCAGTCAATCACAGGGCTGACACACAAAGACAGACAACCACACACGCACACACTCACACCTACGGGCAATTTCGATTAGCCAGTTAATGTGCATGTTTTTTGGGATTGTGGGAGGAAGCCGGAGTACCCGGAGAGAACCCATGCAGGCACAAGGAGAACATGCAAACGCTGCACAGACCAGACTGGGGTTCAAAGGCAAACCGCGGCCCCCTCTTGCTGTGAGGCGACAGTGCTAACCACTGCACCACCGTGCCACCCCTCAAATAATCATTTAGATATAAAAAAGTAAAAGTTGTCTATCACACATTTTAAAATAGCTGGTGTCCAACGTAACATCTTTAGATGACGATCAGTAAATCGTCACATTAAAGAAACTGGAATCAGAGAATGTCTGGTGTTTTTACGATTAATTGATCAATCAAAATAGATGACTGATAAATCGACTTATCATTACAGTACTATGTACTGCAAACAACAACACAGTGTACTCATAGTAACTGCATCATTCACAAAGATAAATATAAAAAGACACAAGTCACAAACACATGCTGTTCCATTCCTGAAGTGTTTCTTCTGCTAGGAAACATAAATCAGCGGTGCAGAGACAAGGAGCAGTGTTTGGAGACTACCGTTCAGACGCGTACATGTCCTGCTGTTCAGTCTGCTTAATAAATCTGCAATTTTCCACAACTTTCCTGGGAGAAAAACAGAGGCCGTAACTTTCACAGAGACAGACAGAAGACAAGAAAAAAAAATGCATCAAAATTGCATCAAATCAGTGATATATAGATAGAGAAGCAGATAAAGACAAAGTGATGGGGCATAGGCACTTGGATTGAAGCTCTCCCATCATTCCTTTCTGCTTTGATAATATCCCAATAAGTCCATACGGACCGGTGCTCTGGCACACTACCCCATCATGGCCACAGAAATCCTTCTGTTACTGGTTATGCCTCACAATTGAATTTGCACACTGAATAGTTCTGCTGGGATGTGCCAGATGCAAAGATCTGGATAAACATAAAAGCACTCAGGGCAGCCGTGTGTTAATATGCCAGCGCAGAGGGCTGGGGAACGTTTTTTTGCAACAACGCATGGCCTCACGCTCTTTTGCACGGTGGAAACAAGCTGCCCTGCATGGCAATCATTTCACTGCTTGGAGTAAAGCTGGAATGTGCTTTTTTTTCTGCCGCGATTTATCACACTGCTGTCTGATTTTCCTACATTAAGTTTGAAATTTATAGACATAAGCATGGCTGAGATTTTAGTGCAGGTTGTTTACCCAAATAATGGATCAATTCATCATTTATTTAAGTCTTTGCACATTTCATGTTATTAGTGGGGGTCATTAATATATACAGATCTGGGAGACTGACATCAGTTACATAATGTGACTGTGTCTGGAGTGTGTCAGTATCTAGAAGGAAGCAGACCGCATGTAAACGCTGTCCTCCCAGCCAGAGACGTCTGACATGGACTTTTGTCTGCAGGAAATGGGCCCTTGTTTAATACTGTTAACACAAGCATGTACGGAATGCAACAACACAATTATCCTTTATTATATTACACTCATTTGAATACTCGCGATAGCATCAACACACACTCTGGCCAGGCCTCCTCCCCACGCACGGCAGAGCAGGGACAAAGGCTTCATGTAGGTTTTCATTAAAATTCAAACGTGATTCGGGAGCCACTGGTTACATTGTGTCCATAATATCCATTAGTTTTAAAGACTGTTTCCATGCTTGATTCAGATTTAAAAATTTATATTTAAGTATTCTAGTACTCCAGAGTCAGAGGGAGTCATCCTGTGGGCACCATAAATGTCTGTTTCAAATTTTATGGCAATTCATTCAACAGTTGTAGAGATATTTGAGTCCAGAACAAAGTGGTGGACCAACTTACAAATGTTGCCATCCCCTGTCAATCATGAGGAACAGACAGTAACTTACATGCATCTATTCAAAAGTCTGTTAGCACCTTATTATGTTTTTCCATGCAGACTTTCCAGATTACCCTTTTTTGTCCGAGTATTTTTCACATAGTGGTTTCCCACTGCTTGACCTGTGGTTAGCCCATTGCTAAGCGCTCACCTGCACCCTGTATTTAGATATATTTAGATAAATATTCCCTGTGGTTTCTGGGAGATTGTGGCTGTGACTGCTTTACCAGACTGCAATGGTGCACAGTTCCTCTCCAGCATCAGCAAATAAAAGAAGTGGCTACTTACCATGAGGGAGAATGTGAGCTACTCTGATGTGGGCAGACCCTACCCTCTCAATCTGACCTCTACATTAGAGATTTTATTGCACTGGCGACATTGGCTATCTTGTCATTGATGTTGTCTCTAACATAAATTAACTCTGTTTAGAGCAAATGAAAAGAATGACATTTATTAGACATGACATTCAGCTAAATGTCAGATGCCACAACCTTTTTGATGTGTGGACACTTCTTCCTGAAGTGGCTCTTTTTGTCATGTTTTTCCCTGTCATATGAGGGCACAGTGTCCCCAAAGTGATGCATTTAAAGATTAAATTTCCATCTATTCCTCACAGTGCATCAGACCTAATAACAGTTTATCTGATGGCTGAATCTTTGAATGAAAGATTGGCTAGTCTTCGTTGTATTTATCTACAAGGCACTTTCAGACTGCCAATAATTCTAAGGCAAAACACTTCTGGGGTACAAGGTACAATTTGAAGATGAATGATGAAGCTTGAAGTTCAGTTTGAAGGCTTAGCAAAAACCAAGACACAGCATGGCAGTTTCTGATCGCTCTAGGAAGTTTTCCAGCCAAGTACATTTCTCCCCTGCATTAATACTTCCAAGGGTAACAGTAATGTAGCTTGGTGCTACAAGGTATTCAACTGAGTTCCATGTATTTAATTGGCCAGTGTGCTGTTGATAATGATGCAGTGTGCTATGGCAAAAATAGATCAAGGACAATTTTTTTTGCTGGACCATCTTGCTTGCCCTACTGCACGAACACTGTGTGGGAGCAGCAAGGAAACTATTGGGTCTGTCTCATATTAAGGCTTACTTTATTGGTATATAAGACCTCTGCATGGTGAAGCTGAGCAGAGCTCTGACAGCAAGGACATGAGGTCACCAAACTCCATGTACTAATAAGAATGATTAAGTTGTCCCACCTTCACAGGCACACCAAAACTAACAGCAGCATGAGGGAGATGTCAATCAAGCACTGTCTGTACATGCCCACATAGTCCTGAGAAGAGGTCTAATCAGGCAAAATGATTGGAAACACCTGTGTGGGTGGGGCATGTGGTGTGAAGGAGGTTGAAACACCAGCAGGCGGTTTATGGGAGGGTTAGAATAACTTGTAATGGAGGAGATTTGAGCCAGACAGAGATACTGTATCCTGTCAACTCCAGACACACTCCATCATGCCAGACGTAAATTCTCAAAAACAGAGACACATTCCACTTGGATGCCATCATTCAAGTAGGCTGTTGATGCAGGGCAACTGGGACAGACAACAGTCACCGAGGAACATTTTGTTCCTGTGAAATGTAAAAAGATTCTTCCTTTGAGCTCACTTTTGCCACTAACGGGAGCTACATTTCCAACTTGAGTCACCAATTTGTGTTTAGCATCTCACAAGCATGAGAGGGACGGTTTAATGGGTTCACAAACCACCACTGTGATGGAGAATGTCTTAAATTTAGGCACTGCCTCATTTCATATCAGTGTATCAGCTGCTTCTAGGGACTGAAACATCTAATCTGATAAAAGTCATTTCCTGTTTAGAGTTAACATTCCAGGGTTTCAGATGCAGCAATGGCTATAAAAGAGACTACGAGACTTTAATGAGCCAAGGTGACTCACACATCCTCAACTTTGTGAATCCTATCAGCCATTCTCACACCGCAATGGCAGTCATCCAGTTGTGCTTTTAGTCTGGTTAGCATCCACTAATGGGTGGCCAGTTAGCAAGACACCACTGCATAAATTCTGTTTTGTAAGAAACGTGCTTTGAAAAAGCAGTCATTGAAACCATATACTTTTAGAAGGCTAGTAGCATTATATAGTTATTTTTAACACCTCCAAAATTTCCACATCAACAAGCCTTTGATATATTTCTGTGCGTGCACATCTTCGCTTTTGTGCCCTCTATATGACACTTTTTCCATCCGTGCAATTTGTGTTGCAAATGTATATTTTTAAGTACAGAGCTCAGCTGATTCATATAAAGACTGATTGCTAACTATTTGGCCAATTGCAGCCCATTAACATTCGGTTCATGAGGGGCCAGATTCTTACTTGATTTTTGTGGGCAGACGTGGACTGTGCTTCCTTCAACAGTAACACAGTGCAGACCCTGACAGAGCAGAAGGCTTGTGTTCTTGCATTGACACAATTAGTCTTAGATAAGTGGTAGAGCAAAGATGAAAGGTGCTTTTAAAAGTCAACACTTGTGATAACCCTCAGGCCTAATCTTTGAAAGCTAAAAAAGACGCAGTTCTGTTCTAGTAAAAAGGATTAAGGATACAAACATGTCAAAAGCCTACTGGAATCAAAAAGCTGCCCTGTGTTGTTGTTTGTTGTTTGTCAGTATTCTGTAAATAAGATTGTGGTGTAGAAGGCAAAGTGGTGAAAATTAAGTTTGTAGGATTTTTTTCCATGTGCACCATCAGAAAATGATGGCAAACCAGGTTCAAAAGGACAGACTACAGACAGGCTCAGGAAGGAAACATCAGTGGTGACATCCTGTTTGTATTCATCCTCATCAAGCGGTCATCTTTTTCTGTAAGCACTTCATCTGAGCCTTCTGTTAGAGGCCATTATCATTATATTCTTCCTGTTTATCAGCCTCAGTCCTCATGCTCTGATTCCAGGCTCATGGACTGATTATGGAAACTGTCGGATGGTAATCCGATTAGCCCAGGCACTTGACAGATCATGAGTTCTTTTGGAGCAATCTCACCACCAACTAACTGCAGCTGGTGCTATAGTTGAGTTAAACAATATCTTAGAGTTCTTGTTGGTGAGATAAACCTTCAGCTTTTCAGTCTGTTTATTGTAGTGTTACTACTCCTTCTTTACCATGCCCTTTAAACTTTATAGCATTGCAGAGGTCTGTAGTTAGTATAGCAGTGGGAATACTTAACCAGTGCCAGTGCTGGATGGTGTCTTTTCTGCTGGGAATACGTCATACAGAGCTCTAAAACCACTGTAAAGAATACTTATTTTTTTTTTTTTTTTTTTCCTAAAGCTGCATTAGTAGATTTTTGACCACTGGGAGCAGCTCAACAAGCTGTTGTAAGCACAACACTGACATATGATCACCTTATAAGTTGTTATGACTAACAACTGTATACACAGCGTAATACAGTAATCTGTGAGATAATCTGTGTTATCTCACAGATTACTGTCATCTATTTTTACAAGCGAGCAATTAACATCTGGCCTTAAGATGCTAAATGTTGTACTGTTTTCACCAGCTACCTGCTAACTTTTTCTGTCTGCCATGAAACTGAAGTACTGAGCTGAAAGACGCTAAAACGTTTTTTAGAACTGAGGGGAACAGCAGCATTGGGTGGTAATGATCTATGTGTCTGTCACTAAGAGTGACTCCTCTCATAGTACACATAGTCATTGTTCTCATATGTTATATAAAATATGAATCAGTGGATATTTAAGCTTAATGAAGCCTGGACATTCCTGGTTGTACATTTGTGTTTTCAGTGGCTGTAAATTGGCTATGAAACACACTGGCATGCTAAAGCACGTTGGGTGCACTGTTCCCTTATAAAACCATAAACGTAGTTATTTTAGGACTGTATATTTCTGTTTTAATGTTCTTATATTAATTCAGTTTCAAATAATCAACAACATAACTAACCAGTTCTCTTTTCTGTTTTCAGGTGTCTTCATCTTGTGTTCCAGCAACAAACTATGAGCTGGTAAGTAATACATTCTTCTTTTTTTTGTTAGTAATTGCTTCCATGCTGTACATGCTCAGCAGGCATTATTGGGTCCTTCCTTGTGGAGAATTATTGCAAACACAGTTGGAAGGTAACAGCCTCTGTCAGCTACACTAACAAGGCAGTTACATTTGCAGATAATGAACCATTATCTGGAGGCCCCCTGAGACAAACTTGTGATTTGGGGCAGTATAAATAAACTTGACTTTACTTGATTTATCCATCATCTGGCAGTTGCTCTGTCTGTTCTGCAAAAATTCTAAAAAGGCACATTGAAATTCTGATCTTCTGGCTGCCGTGTCAGGAAAACAAAAAATAATCTAGATAATAACGGTAAATAAAATGCTGTGTCCTTGAATCTGCTAAATCATTATGACGTCTTTTGGTCTTTAAAATAACACTGAACAAAGTGTGTATGTAGTCTGAGTATGAAGTGATTTTGCAAGGGCAATAAAAAACACGCTTGCTCCCTTGCCTTATTTGGTATTGGCATTAGAAGCTGTGTTAGACTTGGATATGGTTTGCTCGCTCTCTTTCTCGCATGTTGTGCGTTTAAATGGTTTTGGGTGCTTCACAAACCAAAGCAAATATCCCCTGCACTTTTCTACACGCAAAGAGAAAATATTTCACGAAACGTCTTGTTTTTCTTTCATAAAAGCTGCAGTAATCAAGCAAGAATGTATTATCCTCTACAGATGCTTTCACACTAGAAGCTTTCTACATGAAGACATCTGTTTAAGATGTGCAGCAGTATGGGCCAAGCTTTCTGGGCATTGACAATGGCCTGCTCTTGACTTGAGTTATTTGGTTTCTGAAATGAACACCTTTGGATATAGACAGCAAGAATTTACCACAAACATCATAAACATTCACTTTACTAACTTAACCTGCTGTCTGACAGGTGACCTCTGATCTTTAGTTCTAGTATCAGTCAACTTTAGATTGCTACTATAAAATTCTTAGTACAGTTGGGTATGAATGCAGAATTACTGCCTGAGATGTTCATAGCCAGAAATAAAATGTTTTGGTTTTTTTTAAGTTGCTCAGCTTAGTTGTTTTAGTTTTCAGTTAGTCAGTGCAAAGACAGAAAAGAACAGATTTCTGCCTTCTGGTCCATTATCTGTTTCGATAAAATAAAAAAATAAAAAAAAGGCAGGAGGAAATGGAAAGCGCAGAGCATGTCCCTCCTTTATGTCTTCTTTCTCCTCTGTTTGTCGACAGGAGTGTCCCCAGAGGCTTTTGTGCCTGCATTAAAGGTGCTGATTGCTCTCATAAACGCTGATGTGCTGAGGTGTAAAACATTTGCTGGCGTATCTTTACTGTACTGCTGAGAAGAGTGGAGAAAAAAAAACAACAACTTTGCAAGCTGTGTGGAACAGTGGCTTTTAAGACCAACAGTCGACCTGATTTTTAGCAGCCTGAAAATACAGCCAGATGGACTATGTTGGCATTGAAGGAATACAAAGTATGGACTGAACACCTATGGAGAACATCAGCTTGCTTTCCGTGCACCTGAGGTGTTACTCTGATTGCTCTGTGGATAGCCTTTCTCTATTCAGTTTATTTGAAAATATGTATGACATAGATGAGTAAATTGTTCCACTTGTGCGTACAGTATGTGTCATCCTTCTGGTGTAAGACAGGAACTGGATGATGCTGTTTGTGTGTAGTTTTGTGTTGACGTGCAAGCATGCATGCCAGCAAGCGTTCCCAACTGCAGCACTCCGGCCTGAGGTGTGTATCGGCTCTCCTCAGCCCCATGTTTGGTGAATTCCTTTGCTCACAGCCAGAGACCAACATGAGTTATTGCCCCACTCAGGTGCAGCCTGATTGCAACATCCACCATACTCTACATTAACTTAGTTGGAGAAAAACGTTGGAAAAAAAACCCTCTAACTTCTGTGAATCCAGACATTCCAATGAGATGGACGAGCTACAAGAAATAAAACTTTATTACCGAATGATAATGCTCCTTCAGATAGTCAGATATTTTCATGCAGCTGTTTCTCAGCTACAGAAGAATAACAAGGGCTGCTTTGTGAGTTTACCATTTCAAGGGATGTTTTTAAGGTCATAGGGCCATTTGTACCTTAAAGGTATATTTCTACATTTTATTTTTATCATGATTAGGATTACATTTTCTGTGGTTTGTATTTGGAAGCAACGGGGAGGGCATGGTCTTTAAAACTGAAGTAAAGTACTTGTTTCGAACAACAGAAAACAGACTTAAACACAGTTCAGACTTTCAAAATGTCATAAGTGCTGCACCTTCGACACCACAAAACATTTTTGGTCCCCAGCTGTTGTCACATTGACACAGGAATGCGTGCCCTATACAAATGATTTCAAGTGCACTGATTGCAAGATTGCTCTGGTTGCAGAGATGACTGAAGTTAATGATTGCAATATTGAAGTAACATATGCATGAAGTCTGTTAAAATAGCTAGAATGTATAAAATATAGGTACATAGTAGGTGCTGAGGGACATTCGATTGTGTCACATGATCTTCCTCAGCAGATGGAGTTGGCCAATTTGTCATGAAAATGTAGATGAAACTGGAGATGTTCAGATTTCCATTTTTCTGAACACTTAAATGAATTCTCTACATGTTGACTTCAGAGATGAGACTGAAAGTTTATTCTCGACCTTGGAGACAGTCCAAAGGACGCCAGATGCCTGGATGCCAGACTTTCATGGATTTGTAGACTTTCAAAATTCCATTGTTCTGGGCACTTTAAGAACTCCTTGTCCGTGGTAACTGAAAAGCTTGAAACCATTCAAAGTAGATGACCTGCCATGATGACCACAAGCTTGGATTCCTTGACATCTCAAAAATCTAGCTGAATGAGCCTTTATGGAGTTGTGTTTTAGATCTGAAATGAACTGGATGAATGCAGCTATTACTATAATATTTATTTTCATAACCATCTACTGTCAAACTGTGGACGCACATACTTTTGTGGAGCCACAGTGTGGGAAGGCGACAGGAATAGTAGAAGGATTATGTAAAACTCAACTGCACAAGCATGTTCATATTAAATCAGTGTAATTATGAAATTAGTGGGCTCTTAGTCCAGATTTAAATATAGTAGCCCACTGGTTACTAACTATGGAGTGTACAAAATGAATCTGGAATGAAACAGTCCATTGTGTGGAAGGTGATGCCAACTGGCAGTCCATTTATTGTAATTGATGATGTGTGGTTGGAAGATCCCGTCCAGCAGTGATGATGACAGAAGTGACTGCATTGCTCAGATGTGCCCTCATGTTGAGCCAACGCTGCCAGGAGTAGGTTTTATTTTGCACAAACCCAGAGGCAGGATGAGGGCATGGAGGGAGAGATATTAGGGATTCTGATGAGGTAGACTGCACATCTGGACACATGCCCCCCCAGAAACACACATGAAGAATGCATGCGCTCACAAGCAGAGATATGCACACACACTCAGAAAACCATAAACCGCTAACACCTACGTCATCTAGCTTCTTTTTTTTTATAGGTCTTGTGTAGTGGCGGAACAGGGCCAGGACATTGCTGAGTAATGAGTAACTGCGGGGCAAAGATGATCTAGATGTGGTCCAATTAGCGCTGTGTTTAGAACCACACATATTTCCCTGATGTGCCCTGTATTACGCTGTGTATACAAGCACCAACCAGGCATCCTGTGATGATATACAGTATGATCCCAGATCCCTGGGAATGTATGAACTGGCCAGTACATAAAATCAACAACGTTTAATTTTGAACTAAGATCTAGTCTTCATCTGTCAGTGTTTCTTAAGTGTCCTACGAGAGAATCCAAAGTGACCAAATGTGAATACAGTATATTACATGAAATTATAGTGTTTTTTTCCTCTGGAGGCAACAGAATGAGCATGTTAAGTACAGGGTCAATGTGATTTTCAGTCTCTAAGGGATGATGTCTAAAACATAATAGGAAAGTTATTTTGATTCATTATTCTGTTTTGTTTGACTCAATTAATGATCCACATGCAAAGAAAAATGTAACTCTATTACTAAACGCCCACTTTCTTTATTGATGAATAGGGCATTAATCACACAGTTACCTAAAAAAACATCTTAAATCTCACTTATTTCTAATTCCTGAGAAACACAGTTTCCACTCTTAAGCCAAATACTCATACTTTTACTTTATATGATAAAAACAGGCAGGCTGGGCCTTTCAGTTTACAGTGCTGAATTACACATAAACAGAGGCTTGTAAACTGCAGTTTTATGAAGTCATCCCACCAAGTTAAGATGTTGCAGTTATGGGAGGCAAAACAGTTCCAGTCCCATTCACTATGACCTATTATCATAATGGACTTGTCTGCATGCTAAGCTGTAATTTACTCTCTCCAGTGTTCGTACCAGTGTTAGAAAGTACAGTATGAAGAAACATAAGTTCAGACTGTGGTCACCCTCTGCCTGTTTAGTTATGTCAGGCTTTCCAAATGTCAGTAACTGCCGGTTATCAGGTGCCAACATCCTCCTCCTTCTGTCCATCAACCTTGCATTTTGGCTTGGTTTTCTTTGGCTGGTTCATTTGTTTCTTCTAATAAAAAACACAGGAAGTTTCTTGAGTTGGGTTGCGTTGAGACATTTCAGACTTTCAGAGCAGCTCTGTGATACCTTCTTCATCTACCCATGTAAACTAAGAGACTGTCCTCAACAGAAAAACAACAACATTTGTCATTTGTGCAGATGCTTAAACACACCAATGTTGTCCTGACAAAGACACTTTATGGCTTCAAATTGTGACTGTTGTCGCTCAGTAGCATAGGCAGAGTGGAAAGATGTTTCCGAAATAACTTCATTCTAGGCAGGATGTCTGCTGGGGTGGTTTGCTGTAACAAGAGGAAGCTTAGTGCTATTCACATCATGTTTCTTACAAACAGTCAATATTGTTTTTTTTTTAGTCTTGGTCCATACTGAAATTTTGTACTCACAGTCATGGTCCCAGAGGATGACTCCTAATGATTTTGCCACCATGAGGATGGATTTCCACAAAAGACATTCATGTCCTTCAAAGGTTGAGTTATAATTATATTGGTGATCCCTTGACTTCTTATCTAGCGCCATCATCAGGTCAAAGTTTTAATTTGTCCAAACATGACATCATGTCTGGGCGAGCCTCTATTCGATTAGCTTCTGTTACTCAGTGCAGTGTCTCATATAGCTTTTCTTTCATCTGTCTTTCATTTGTTGCTGAGGTTTACTTTCCACATTCTTGTATCTACTTCCAAGGCTGGATTTTTACTTATTAGTGTGGTTACAAATGTCAGTGGGATTTTGAATGAAGTTTTCTTACTTCTCCAACACAATCCCGAAGTTCTGCTTTGCCTTTGGCTCTCTATATCTTTGAAAAATGATATTCCTGTCAGCCTCAGCCCAGAGCAGCTGGCATGGCTGTAGACTCTTAACCAAGTGGTGGCAGATCAGAAGACAGTGAAGTGAATAATTTTTGTAACAGCATTCAGAAAGGCACTGACATAAAACCTCTCTTTTTTTTCTTATTTGCCTTATAAACTACATTGCACACATACTTTATTATCAGAATTTCATGTACAGAACATTTAACATGCATAGGAAGTTCAGTCATAGGAGGCGAAAAAAGAGAGTGTAGTGACGTAGTCTAGATAAGACTTGCACAGTTCCCTTTTTCCAAAATTATTTTCAAGAAGTTTCCATGTTATTACCTTATTGGGACATATGCAGAGTTGAAGTGTTAAGAGAGGAGGAGCAAAAGTAACATGTTTAATAGGTATGTGTGCATGTGCATATGGGTGTGGTTGAGAAGACCCCCCCCCCCCCTCCACACATACACACACCCTCAAGGAGTAAAAATACTTTGCACTCCCTCCTCTCTCACATGTTGACAAAGGCTTTTGGTTACATAACAGAGTGAGCGGCCGGGTCAGTATCAGTAGAAGCAGGGACAGGCGGGGTGAGAAACACAGAAGAGAAGTCAGAGGTGGTTTGGGGTCAGAGACGGCTCAGGGGTTCTTCCCACAGCAGGGACTGTCCACTCTCCTCTCCTCAGGTCCTATGGGATCCCTGGCATTTTAGAAGCCCCCCTACCCTAAGGGGATGGGAATGGGAATAAGCACTCAGAGCCCAAACCCTAACCCTGGATGCACACAGGCCTGCACAGCCCCTCCTTCCTCCACACTATGTTTACATTTCTGGGACATGGCTGTGTGAAAGCTGCAGATGAAGGACCATGGAGCATGAGAGAGGAACAGCTGTGTGTGTGTGTGTGTGTGTGTGTGTGTGTGTGTGTGTGTGTGTGTGTGTGTGTGTGTGTGTGTGTGTGTGTGTTAGTGCTTTTGTGGTTGTGCGCTAATGCTTTTGTGTTATTGAGACTGGTTAAGTGGTAGGACTGGGCCATAAATGATTATTGTTTTCCCACCTTTGGAGTCGTCGTATTACTATGAAGATTATCTGAGTTTTGTTTCACAGATTTGAAAAGTTAGTAACAGATTAGTAAGTCAAATCTAATGTGTAACAGTGTAGAACAGCTCGCTGCATTGAGCATCAAGCTGATTATTATTTTGTATGTCGTTGAAAAACATATCAAACATGTAATATTTACAGTATAATAGAAACTATTCTTATTGATACAGTAATGTTGGTGCTATTTGCTTGACCCTAAAATACTCTTGTAAAAATACTGTGCATAAGTTATACACTCATGATACTCATAATACATCTATGCATGAGACAGAGGAGTGAGTGCTTGAATGATTTCCATTATCAATACAATGAAACAATGTGGAGACATCAGGTGACTGAAAACATTTGTTCTGTCCTGTAGTTTTTAAGCATCACATTTTCAACATTACATTTGGCACATTTTCAGTCCAGAAGGAATTGGCTCTGAGGAGGTTTTAGCTCCAGTGGAGGGAGCAGCATTGCCTTTTTAGGTAGCCACTAGAGGGTAAAACATTTATTAAGACTCTTGCCAAACTGCTGGTCTTTTTCTTTGAAGACAAACAAACATGTTAAACGGTTTCACCTATAGAAAGCAACAACATTCAGGGAGTTAGGTCACTGAAGGAAAGAGTGTCACTCACACATTAAACTCACTTTGATCTGCTCAGTGACAAAATAGCTCTTGTTAGACTGTTATACTGTCTAAATGATTTTCACCGTGAAGGACTGAAGATTCAGGTGAACCATCATGATGCTAATCAGTGTGTAGGCCTGCAGTTTGTGTTTATTACCACTAGGAGGCACTCTTTTACATTTCCAGCTGAAAGTCCTTACAGGTGCCCTGTGCCTTGCCTATAAGTCTTTGTCACCCACAGTGATGGATGGTGTTAGACACAATGGACAACCAACAGTGCCAGAACATTCAGGCGATCAGAAGGACATGTTTTGAAGTTAATTCAGTTTTTAGTTTTCGAGTTACCTGTTACCTGTCCTGATTTTTTAACCCTAAAAATCTCGTGCTCGTGGTAGATGAAAACCAGATCAGAATTTATTCGGAAACTGAAATGAATTCAGTTTAATTTGAGACTGATCCGAGTCAGTTACAACAGTAAGTGGCATCTTAGAAGAATCAAACAAGCACTTTTCTTTCCAAGCTTTTTATTGCTTTGGGAATTTTCATTGGGGTATGAATCAGGTGAATTTCAATCGCACATTTATTTTTTTATTTAATCACTGGCAAGGAATTCTGCATAATTTCTCATCATCAAAGCCAAATAACGCATCACCCCTCAGCTTAGTTGAAACACAAGCACATCGAGGCATGTCTGAGGCTGCTAAGCTTTCAGTGTGGGCCACTGTCCAAACTGCAGTGTAAACATAGGAGTAGAGCTGGTGCGTAGCCACTCCGCTGCCAGTCCAGATGGTGTGTGTCTGTGTGTTTGTGTGTGTGTGTGTTTCAAAGTTTCCAAAGAAAGCAATTGTACTAAAACTGTACGAGGCTGTCCACAAAGAAAGAAGAAGAGAGGGTGAGGAGGCGGGGTGGGGTCGGGATGGGGGAAGCACTCTGCACACACCCTTAGTCTAAAAAAAAACAGCATTCCCATGTGAGCTCAGAGACACTTCTCACTCAGCCTGGGGTTATCACCCGAACACACACACAATCCTGTACAGTTCAGCCATGTTTAATCATTTGAGTGTTTCAAGACCAAAAAACTGAATGCTTTCTTTCAGTTTCAAACACACAAACAGAATCAGCTATTGCATGCTCACGTCAATGACTGAACATAAACACTGAATCATTCCAACCCTCACAACCATTGCTGTCTGTTTTCTTTCAGAGAGTAATACACACTCTCTCTCTCCTCGTCTCACACCCGCACTCACACACCCAAAGTGGCAATTTTAACCACTCTGCTGTCCACACTGAGCTGGCTGGGCCGGGCTAAATGGGCTGTGTCTTAAGCGCTAAAGATGCACAGCACAGCTATATATTTAGTCCTGGGTCATTTCCCAAGAGGCACTGCTTTGGGCTACGCTTTTACCCGCTGCTCAAGGAGGGGAAACTCCCAGCATGCTAGCTGCCTCTGCTTTGCTAAAGGAGTGGGCTATAATTTGGTGAATTGGTCAAAGGAGCCACTGTGCTCATGTGAAAGAAAGCACTTGGTGCGGCGCTGGCAGAGATAAAGAGCCGTGGGTGAGAGTTACACTCTGATGTGTGGTACGTGTAGGAGACACGCACATGGCTGTGACAGTGTTCTCTCATCATGTTTGTTTTTGCATGACACTTTTTCCAAGGACACTACTCGAACACAAGTCACAAAGCAGAAGGCTCTTAAACTCAGTCCTGTTGCAGGTAATTAGTGCTAGACTGTGAATAAGCAGTGTATTGTGTTTTGGAATGGGCTACTGATGTGCAGCCTTTAGGAATATGAAAGGGTCTGTCCCATTTCGTACAACTTGGGTTTTATTTTTGTAGTTTTGGATGTCACTCCTGTTGGCAATAATAACACTTTACACCCTAGGTTCATTACTTAGGTCTTGGAAAACTGGCAACACATTGCTAAAAAATGTCAGACCACAAGAAGTCAGACAAACAAACTCCTGAAAGGAGAAGTTATTACACAGACCCTCTGTTTTAAACATCCAGTTTACAGACTGACTCCCCAACTTTCACCTGCTGTACTGACCATACATTATCTCTGCAAAGAGTGACAGGTGTTCTTTCGATCAGCCCCCACTGTGGCCACACATTTGTGATTTGGTGGTGAGAAAATTACGTGATTCAGCAAAAACACCTGCATAATAATGATGTAATTTACAGAGCATTAATATGCTAATTTCCTTAAACTTGGCTCCGTCTCTCTGGGTTGCATCCTTCATCTTCTCTCTCTGCTCACAATAACAGGATATTGATTTTGAATTAAGCTAGATTAGAAGTTCATCAGCATCTAGGTAGAACCCACAGACCTAATAGCTACAGTATCCTACTTCAACTTCTGCTGCTTTATCTTCTGTTTTGGGTATCACCACTGATGCCAATCTAAAATCAATCTGCAATGAAAAAACTCTTGAATGGGGCTAATCTGTGTGCTTGTTTGTATCCGCTCTGATTTACTGATTCTTGTCTGGGTGTTTTTGTTGCTTGCTCTTCAGTGCAGGGATGTTGACATGTCCCCAAATCTCAGCGGGCACTTTGGGGAGTTCATTGTTTTCAGAACTCGGACTCAGATAATGTAAAAGGCTGTGAAAATAAGAACCAAGTTTTTATAGACTGGAACGTTCCTTCAGTCAATCTGTGATCAGTAGGACATTATGGGACCAGTTGAACACAGACAGAAGCTGTCCAAAGCAAAGACATGCAGGCTGTCTTATTACAACAGAATGAAGCTGTCAGCATCTGTTGAAGTCGTCTTTATCACTGTAATTAATTAACAACAACCTCACCCCCTCCCAGATGTAGTCACTCTGTCCTATGGAACAAGAAGTACTGGACTTGATTTCCTCTGAAACAACATTTTATCACACTGTTTGTTATTTTGTCTGTTAGTGTTTTACCAGCCTGTCGCAGATCAACAGCCTGAATTTAGCTCCTATGACAACAAATGCAACATGATGCTCAGCTGACTTGGCTCAAGGTGATAGCGTTGCTCTGAGCGAGGGTTGTGCTGAGGAGGCAGAAAATCTGAAAATCTGCTGTGGATAATGTTTTAATCTTTTCATTTAATAATGAATCTAATTGCTATCCGTAGTTGGAGAAAGTGCATACTAACATATACATATACATAAGTGCTTTCACTCTGTCTGCAGGTTCTGCACAGCTCTTGGCCACAGAACAAAGATTTTTTTTTCTCTTCTTTACTCTTGCATCTTTTGTAATTATGGTCAAAGACCATCCTGGTGTTTTTTGGGTCTTCTACAACCTGCTCAATGGCTGTGTGGCTGACATTCACTGTTAGGCCAGAGTACATTCATATTGGAGGAAATCTAAGGTTCTTTGTTCTTAAGGCTGCAGGATTCTGGGTAAAATCATGAGAAACATAGTTGTTTGTCTAAGATGATAAAGATGATGATTCAGGATTGTGGTGTGTGTATTGCTGCATGCAAAATTTTAGGCGGCAATACAAAAAAAAAGAGGCACTGAAATAAGAAATTTCAAATAATACACGTTGTGGTTTTAAATGCAGTGCTGTCTAGTTTTGGATGTCAGAGTTTCTCTGCTGAACATAAACACACTGCAAACATAGCCACAGTTCTAGGCTCTGGGGCTTAACCTCTTAATCTTGAATCTGAATGTCACAATGACACAGAAAAGTCAGGGTTAGAGAGGATAATGTTCTGCTGTTTGATTTTAAACCATTAAATGATTTCAGTCCATGAAACAAGCCCGTTCCTGGCTTTGAATGTGTGATTAGACAGATATTTATTGTGTTTGACTTGTCTTGATGGAAAAGGTCTTTGATATCATTACCAGCTTCACTGTTCCAGTTCCCCTTCAAATGTTTTCTTTGAAGATGGCTGAGAGAAACTGAAAACACTTCCTCTGTGGACTATTTTGCTGATACATAACTTCCCAGGCTTTCTCAAGCTTTGCGAATTAGTTACAAGTCCTAGCAACAATCCACATGCAGACGCACACCAGCCATCTGGCTGCAATTGTACAAAGCGGAAACGCACATGTTAGAATATATCGTTGTGAGAACTGTTTGTGTCTGTGTGTGTTTTTCTGGGTATACGCACAATAGGCTCTATTTGTGTGAAAATGCCTGCGGCTGCAAACTTTGGCCTCGGAGCAAATCCACAGCCTGCATTTACAGCCTCAAACATCAGTCTGGTGTTTCCTTTCCCTTCATTCCTGGAGGCAGCTCCACTGTGTTCCATGTGTTTGATGTATGGCAACAACACGCAGCTACACACCTACCTGGTAGAGAGAGAATGAGCAGATCTTTGTGTCAGACACAATGACAGTGATAACATTCCATTTTTCTCTTTACTGTTGGTTGTTTTTAAACACTGTCAGTCAGCATGTCACTGCTGAGGCTGCAGTTTGGGGGAGACTTAGGAGGATTCTAAGGCCTCTCACTCTCTCCCCGGTCGGTGGTTTAGTCTGGGCTTTTAGAGTCGGTATTCTGGGGCCTGCACAGCCAGACTATAATTTACCCTTTGCGTTTACTGTTTATATTCCACTGAAGCTTTCTACAGAAGCAGAGCATCCTTGGTGTCACTGCCCAGCTCTTTCTGTGTGGGACTATCCAGCGATCACTACCGTTCAGGACTCTACTGTGATGTGATGTGCTCTGATCCAAAGAATAATTTCCAATATTTTAACAGTGTAACTCCTGGTTGTTCTGTTGTTTGGACATTTTATGGTGCATTTTTAAAAATGACTCTGTATTGTTGTGACTTTGAAAGATGTATGTCTCCTGTGAGAACAAATGGGCTCTAGGCAGGGCAGGGGAAGTCACAGAGTATTATGAAATGCACTAACACATTGTTTATTTTTGGTCTTTTCTCTGGATTTGTTGAGAGTAACAAAATGATCAAATATCACCAGCCTTGTCCTTAAAATCACTCTTGTGTTTGAATAGCATGGGCTTGAATCTCCCATGACTTTAAATATGTCATCCACACAAATGATCAGGGCTGTTTTTGTCTGAGAACATTGTGCCAGTACAATGCCTGAGTTTCAGTAGTTTACCAGTGCTTTTTTATATCTTAGTTTGGAGCACATAAACTTTTTTTTCACAAAACAATATTATCCAGACCTTACGTAAATTAAATTTAGCCTGCACTTTCCTGATTTAAATCAAGAATATTTGATCAAGAATAAGAAAACAGTGTTTCCAGTACTTTTTACAATTGTACAGGCTGTTTCTGGTCAGCACTAAAAAAATTTTCCGTATCATGCTCTGCCACTTATGTCTTGCAAACAGTTAGTCAGACCTGTATGAGCATAAAAGCTCAAACTCCGGCTCTGCATAATCTCCATCTGGTCATTCGGGATGCAGGACGCAGCCCTTCATTCTATACTATGTATAGTTCGTTACAATAAAAAGTGCCATTAGCTGTAAACTTTCCTCTCTGCTTCATATAAATATGACTGGTGTTTATAACACTGCTTAGACTGAATATTTTATGCTTCATTTACTGAGTAACATCTGTGTGTGTTAGTCTGAGGTTAGCAAAAACATCATGAATTGCTCTGGTGGTTTTTTTCTTCTGCTCTCTACCATGAAACTCCATCTTTACTTTCATCTTTCTCCTTCTATACCCTGCCTCCCCATCTGTTGTTTTCACTTATTTCTCTCTCAGCCTTTCCTGACTGTCCCGTCACCCCCCTGTATTCTCCTTTCATCTCTGTCTCCTTCCTTTTCTCTTTGTGTCCCTTACTGTCCCCTTTTCTCATGTTCCCCCTCCGTCTCTCTCTCTCTCTCTCTCTCTCTCTGTCCATAGCTGTATATGGCGTTGAAAAGTGAGTTCCACGGATGGACTCTCTGGTCTTGGCTAATGGAAGCAGACTTGTCTCTTTGTGTAAATATTTGTACAGAGGGATTATAGATGGTCCCACGCATTCAAGGTGGAGTCCCACTCTGCTCCAGGCCACATTAGGGCAAAGAATGGTGCTGAGTGTGGCTTTAACACAACACGAGAGGAGATGAGATAAGATGACATGAGATGATGTGACGTGACACAACAACACATAGTGGTGACTTTTTGAGGTATGAAGTGTTGCAGATACTGACCACACTTTCTGTCTCTTTCTGTCTGTCTTTTTGAAACAGGCGCCGAGCAGTGACCTCCCTCTCAAACACGTAGACACTATGGTGAGTTTTAACTTGGGTGTTTTTTCTTTTTCTTTTTTTTTTTTTTTAAATTTCTCTTATTTCGTGACATTCCAGTGACTGAGCTGAAGGAGCCCATTCATCTGTCGGACAGATCACGTTTGATGTGGTAAAGGTATTAATTGTGAGTGGATGGAGATGTTCCAGCTGGCATAAACAACTCCTCCTACTTCTGCTTCTTTTACAGCAAGACAAATTTCAAACAGCTAAAACTTTTCATCACAGCTGATACATTACTACGGAGCCCCCCCTGTGATCATCTGGAAAAAAAAAACACTCTTGGTTTACAAACCTGTTCTCTTGGATTCGTGATCTGTGCACACAGATTTGCAAATGACTTTTCTATTCGGGTTTTGGAATGAAATGCACAATCAGTACAATGTTACACAATGAAAGCTGTGAAACGTCCAATGCAAAACACAATATAGCATTAAATGTATCCCTACATCTAGATAAATTGGACTTACTTGGTGGATGCAGGTCTGTAAAATGCTCGGATTGCAAATTTATAAATGGGGTGCACTGGTTTATAAACCGAGAGACAGATTTACACATGGCTCTTTTTGGTTTTCACAGCTGACCCTAGGGGGGCTCTGTACATTAGTGTCTACAAATCATGATTTTAGTGTGGTGAGTCCACAGGAAGTAATGTTTGTTTACGGCTGGCAGATGGGACTCGCTTTGGCATATACAATTTACTGCCCTGTGTTCGCATCAAACATGAAGAACCAGCTTTTTGTTCTAGATGACGACTGACTCATCAAATCGTCTTACAAACAACACAGTTAAAACCAGAGGAACAGCGAGTTCTTTGCTGGGAATCACGCCAGGATGCAGGCAGCTGGTTCTGTTTCCATTAGACCTTTATGAAGGCACACCAGACACTGTAGGCATCACTCTTTGTGAGTAGCTGCAGATTTGCAAGCAGAAATTTTTGTCGGTGCGACATAATGTGATGCAGCGTTTTCAATTTGTGCCTCCTGCTGCGCTCACAGACGTGTGGGTAAACCGATGTCTGAGAGAGATTTTTAAGCCCCAGTTTCACACAGTGATAGCAATCTTATCACCAGACAAGAATGTCAGCATTATAAAACACTGGTTGATTACATCCAGTGCCACCATTTAAAAAAAAATCTCTCTTTCTACACTATCTGTGCGTTGGATGGTTCAGGTTAGGGAAAGACTGTGGTTGTGACCAATAAAATTTGGTAAAGGTGTGGATACGGTTTGACAGCTAAAACACTTGGTTATGGTTGCGGTTACGATTAATAAAACGCTAATTATCTTTTATGGGAGGCGATCTCCGGTCTCCTGTGTGAAAGTTGGATGTGTTAAACAACCATCCACCACCTCAGCCTTCACACCCATACTTTATTTGACAAGGACACATCCTTGTCAAATAATTCGGAAAGTAATGGTTTTAAGAAATGTTACATTGTGAAGAAGACAAATCCCTCCGTTGTGTTTTTATGTGTGTTGTAGTCTCTGTACGACACTAATGGTTTCACCATGGACGTATTGGTTTTCAGCCCAGATGTTGCAGGTGTTCTGGTTATTCTGTCATGTCACACTCAAGCCCACGTATTGTTTTTAGGAAATATTGATGGAAATTAAAATAAAACAGTTATCATTGCTTCAGCGTAATGACAGGACTTGCATGTTGGGTCAACACACTAAAAAAAATTGAGAATACATGTTTAGCCTTGGACTTACTTGACACTAGTTGTCTATGACACAACTTCCTGTGAGTTGTATTTTGTCTGGGAAAGAAAGGCTCAAGTAACCAATTTAGAGTTACCACCCAAAGCCAAGTGCCCACTTTCTCCACAAAGACCAAAATAAACACAAATGCACCAGTGTGCCTCTGTGTGTGTGTGTGTGTGTGTGTATGTGTGTGTGTGTGTGCGTGGCTGCTTTTATTGGCATTTCCTTTGTTATTCCTCAGTTTTCTTCTACAGTGTAGCACAGAACACAAGCGTGTCTGCCTTTCTTCTCTAAGCCATATGCGAGCTTCATGTGGGACAGTGTTTTGCATGTCTCACTCTGAGTTTTTCCTCTCAAGTCATAATTTGGTCTGCACCTTGACTGAGGGGCAGAGCTTGAAACACACAGTCATTACTGTATAAATGTGATTACATGTTACTTAGTTTTTGTCTGACACATGTCATATGATCACGTCTGTGCAAAATGCAAGTGTTAGAGTGTAAATGCACGAGTGCCTGTGTGTGTGTGTGTGCATGCAGCTGCTACTGTCTGGTCATGGGCATTTGCTGTGTGGTTATTCTGTGACGTGTGGGAGATACTTGGCAATGCCTCATCGCCTCGGAGCAGATTTGTCTTATGACTGCGTGAGCTCCTCTTGCTTCGCTGGATCAGTTTCTACTTTGGTCAGTTTAATGTGCTTCTGCTTCTTGGCTTTGTTGAGTTTTATAAGTTAATTATTTCCTGTCGATTTGAAATAGATAAAGATTTCGGTGGAAAGCTCTGTTGTTAAATTAGAGGGTTGTTAAGTGAGGAAGCAACAAACCATACTTGAGTTACCAGAATTAGTGGAATTATTTTCCTTGACACATTGGCTGGTCTTTCTGATTCATCTACATCTTGTATTTATAACAGAAAATGAGAAGATAGAAAATAGACAAGTGCAGAATAAAACCAAAAATATACTTAACTGAAACAGCATTCGAGTGCATGGTTACTTGTGAAATCACAGTTGAATAAATATACAGACAAAAACAGAATTACCTTTGGCCTGAGATGACTGTGGACATGAACTGGTGAAGAGCTACAGTCAGCTGATCGTGTATGTGCACGTGTTTGTGTGTACAAACACGCATCAAACCCCACGTTTGCCTGAAAGACACAAAGAGTTAGCACATGCAATTTAGATCTGAACACAGATGAAAAAAGGGAGGATTAGAAGGAAAAGTTGAATATGAGGGGGAGAGATAACGTGATGGGAGGCAGAGTGGGAGGGGGGGTGGGGGGGTGGAGGGTGCCCAGTACACAGACAGAGAGGGAAAGAAGGAGAGAGAGAGAGAAGTAAGGGAACGCACAGAGCGGACAGAAGGGCGAGACAAGGAGCACTGTGGAGGAGTCTGGTCTGAGCTGGAGCATGCAGTGGCCCACTGCAGGCAACTGCCCAAAATAGAGCCCTTGGTTTTTTTTTCTTTCTTCCCCTTCTCCTCCTCCACTGTCAGAGAAAAGGGAGAGGTTTCACAGAGGAAACTTCACTGCCGGACACAAAGCAGTGTGAGACAGAGGGGAGCTCTCCAGAGATGAACCGAGGAGGCTCTTTGAGAAGGCGGCTCTCCTCGTTGAGGGGGGCATGGCGCTGGAGTACGGGGTACCTTTTCAGGAAGGTAGGACGAGATGGCAGGCGGCTGGATGGAATGATGGTTGGATGGACATAGTGTCTTACGACTGCAGGGTCACCTGGAAACACGGGTTTTGTAGCTTCTACTTCTCTCGTCCGCTCCTTCACTGCTTATTTTTCTCTGTCGTAGAATAGTTTCTGTTGTCTCCTTCGCGGACTTTTACCAGCCCCCAACGTCTTCTGCCCTTCCTCCTTCCCTCCTTCGCTCCCTTGCTCTTTCTCAGATGGTTAATTTGTATGGCCTGCTTGTAAAGTCAACCTCCCCAGATGGTTTTCATCTGGAAACAGGCCTGCAGGACCCCCCACTCCAGTTCCCACCTCCTCCTCTTCCTCCTCACCCACTGCCCCCCCCCCTTGTCCTTCCCAATGCAAGTTCTCAAAGGAGAGAAACAGGTTTTAGGATGCTGTGGTGTTCTGTCTTTAAACTTTCTTTACTGCAGAGCTGCTGCACTTGAAAACTGATTTGATCACAGGAAATATATAGCTCACGATTTGTTTTATTGCTTGTTAAGATACTTAAAGTCTAGCAACTGTGATTTAAAAATGGAGCAACATTTAGCCTGCGATTCATTGCAGTTTATTGTTGTAGAGTACACTCATTCATAGAATCCTGGTACGTGAACATAATGATGTCTTTCAGTTCAGTTTTTCAATGACAAAAACATCAGTGTGACCACAGTGAAAGTTCACTTCTTTGTGATGCTTTCATTCACCCATATGGTTGCACTTTAACGTAAATATTGTGGCTCATAAAGTTTAGGAGAATGTGAAGCAAAAAAAGTGAATTAGCTGCCATCTTCGCAGTGCAACACGAACGGCACCTCCTCAGAGCTCTCTTTCTGCTCTTCCAGTCTCTAATTAAGATGTCTCTGTTTCTTTGTTTGCATGCTGGTTCAGCTGGTGGCACCATGTCATCTGTGTTGGCATCCATTTACCAGCATTTCTCAGACATGTTTACCTTAATGGTTTGATCATTTCACAGTGGTCCATTGAAGAATTACATTGAAGGTTACTTGGGTTTTTTTCTTAACTCTGATGCACAATGAGATCTACAGCACCACTCAACACAAGCACTCTTAACCCTCTTCACGCTCTGCGTTTGTCTCTGAACCGTTTCTTTTAGGCCGTTTCTTGCTCATTCATCTCTGTCCTCCTCTGGCTACTCACTGCACTTTATAGCCCCTTGCAACATACTGAAACGTTTAGGCCAAAGCAAAGACAGAAAAGGGGGATTTGCTTTGTGTCGCCTCAGTCGGGCCACGGACTCAAGTGAACATTCACAATGTGAGATGGAGCAAAGAAATGGTGTATAGAATTTTGCTGAAGTGGATTTGATGGGAAAAAAAAGAACATTGGTAAACGCTGTACCATCTGATTTGTTTGTGTGTGCGTTTGTGCCTGTATATGTATGTGTATTCGTTCAGTCCCTCCAAAAATTTCACACCATTTTGACCAAATCTGTTTTTTTTCTGCTAGAAATGATCAAACTGTAGAAATTCTCACCGCTTTTACCAAGAACAAATTACAATCAAGCATCAGCAGACTTTCTTGTAACTACTGCGGGTCTGGCTTTGCTTCCCCCTAAACATAATGTTAGAGTGAGGCTTGATAGGGCTATAAACACCCCAACAGTTTAAATAGCCTCCCTGTAGCCCCACTAAGACTTTATCAAAGACAAGCCTGTCTTCAGTCTCCACTTGATCTGGTGCAAGTGCCACCTTTTACTTTACAGATATCACCTCAGTGAGTTTACTCTAGTACACTGTTTTTTTTTTTTACTTTGCCTTAGTTCTTTAGTAAATTGATTAAAAATGTTGAGATGTAAAGATGTTTCCTCATCAAACAACAGGAGGAACCAGAACCTGGTATGAGCAGTACCAGCCTGGATGGATCTGCAGGTTTCTCCTCAGGCAGTGCTGAAGCTATGTATCGCTCTGACCAAGCCTCACAAATTGATAATTTATCAGACTTACCAAAACTGAAGAGTTTCTGATAGAAAACCTGAAACTATCAATTCAGATCATGTGGCTTATTTGATTTTTTTTTTTTTTTCAGAAAAGCTGCTACAAATCAAGTCATTCTGGACTGAAATAACTTATCTTTATTCATTAACAGGCCCACTTAAACATTTAACTACACCCAGGTATTAAACACTGACACACAGTCAGCCGTGAGGAGAGCGGTGCAGAGCAGGCTGAAACTCATCCAGGGATAGCGAGTGGTGCTCTTGACACTGGTGGTTAGCCAGCTTGTCTGATCTAATGGATGATGATGGATAACAGGCCCCTCCTGTGCACATGTGACCCAAACACCACAGGGGAGTGAACAAGTCCGCATGCCCTTTGACCCCCCCCGTCGAGCTGGTCTGAGGGGGAGGCAAGACGAGCCAGGCATAGTGGAGCCAAAACAGTCAATCACCTTCAGCCGCACTTCCTCTGCAAGGGCCTCTCTGTTTTACTTTGTGAGGGTGCCATGTGAAACCATTCTCACATGATACTGCACAGCATCATATAAGACCGCATCCCAAGGTGCATTACACATTTGCTGAGTGTAAAGGGTCTTAAAATGCCAAGTGGAGCAATGATCAGAATTGATCTCTGTGGGTTTATTTTTAAAGAGATGAATGCAGTTCACACTACATGCAACTGCCTGTTACATTGCATTGCATCACAGCATTGGAGCATTAGTTCATACATGAGTTTGCCTTCAGGCTCACTGCAGCTATACTGAGCCCTGCTTTGTTGAATATTTCCCCTCGCTGATGAACATTTCAGCAAGCCTTTTGCAACTCTTTATTAAAACATCAAAACCTTCAAAAACTTAGTTGCTTTGTTTAGCAATCTGCCAAATTTTCAACCTTTCACATTCAACCACATAAAACAAGACTGAACCCGTGTAGTGACTCGAATCAGAGAGCAGCTTGGTGCTTGGACAGCTTTGCTTTGCGAACAGTGAATCACACTCCACAGTCAGTTAAGCTATTGGTGACATTAGGGATTTTTTATTGTATGGAAGTTTTGATGAAACATGATGAAGTGGCTTTAAAGTGGCTTTAAACTAGGGCTGTCCTGGACAATTAACATGACCTGTTACATTTTTCACCGTATGTACACATTTGAAAGTGTTTTTGTGGTTAGGAAGCATTGTATATGATAAAGATCTGGTGTTTTTCTTTGTGTTTTTCAGGGCTCAACGAAATCCACAAAGAGCGTGGAGTCACGGCGCAGACCATCGAGGTAGGAGCTCTTCTCTTCTCTTCTCTTCTCTTCTCTTCTCTTCTCTTCTCTTCTCTTCTCTTCTCTTCTCTTCTCACTGCAAGTTTCCCATAAAAGGCTTCATTTGGCCTGTGGACTGTATTTGTTGAATTATTTTAGGAACTCCTCTGTTTTCTCCAAAAGTTCAGAAAGATAATGAAGGAGGTGAAATAAATATTAAGCATCACATTCAGCCTGAGATATGAAGAATTTGGAATGAAAAGTTTAGGCGCAATGGGATATTTGTTTTTTTTTTTTTATCAGGGGCATCAGTGAGGCAACATGCCCTGCCATTGAACCAGAGCTCACACTGTTTTGTTGGACATAAAGATATTTGATGTCAACCCCTCTCACCTCAGTCCTCATGGACTCACAGATGTTGTCAGTTGTCTAATTAATGTGTAAAACTTCACCCCGCAGCAGTTCATGCTGAAGTGCTGTGCTAAGCTTGAGAGACAGTTTGATCCGCTCACAATAAACCAAGGAGTCGATACATGGTTATGAAAACAGTTCAGCATCTGAAACATCACCATTTTTAATGTGCGAGTTCATTTACTGAATGGGTCACAGTCAAGAAAAATCCGAGTCTTTTTATAAAGTGCACAACAGCACAGTCATGTGACAGTTGTGTCTTATGTAATACTGTGGCTGATTGAAGGTGTCCAATCAAAGTAGTAGGTCTGGACAGGCTTATTTACATCTCCATAAAGACATTGGTTCTTTGTATCTGCATGGAAGGCTGTGTCGCACGATGCTACACTGCTGAGAAAGTAAACATGAAATATCACATGAAGACACCACATTCAACAACAAAACATACGAGAAAATAACTACCGAGGCATCTGTTTTGATGTGTAAAGGTGATTTAACAGTTGTGGTGGTGGTGTGAATTTTTTGGCCAGTTAGAGGCAGCATAACAAGCTGTAAACATAACACTGACATATTATCACCTTATAAAGCTGTTGTGGGCTGGAAAATCAAAATGCGTTAAAAGAACTCAAGGCTCAGATAGTGCTTTGGACTGTCAGAGTTGGGTGATAATTCTCTGTGGGTTTGTCAGCAGGAGGAATACCTTTCACATTACACAAAGCTTGAGCCATTGGAAATATAAGTAAATATATGGGGGTTAGAAAGTCCAAAATGACAAATAACATAAGGTGTTTGTGCAGAAAAAATACCAAGGTCACATCTTTGCTTGATAAATTGTGCTAGTAAAAATATCAAATCAATCCAAGTACTGAGTTTAATCTCTGAGATTGGTAACTTGAGACAGACATGAGAAAATGTAGGTATTCACCAATCAGGAAGTGTGACACGTCTGATCTCAAGTGCGGATCAAGAAGGGCTCTCAGTATTTTAAATAGTAGGGACGGAGGTCCAGGTTGTTCATTTTTATTACTAAGACAGTCTGATGTCTCAGGTTACCTGATAAAACATTCCTGCTTCACAGTTGGTGTTGGTCCAAATGCACAAATGAGATCACTGCAGAGCTGAAATTGAGCGTGTTGAGATAACGCGTCATTCGTCAAATGCGATATGCAGAAAAAGAGCAATCGCTTCATCTCTTCAGCTGATGAGAAGCAGGTTGGAGCTCAGCCGGTCAGTGCATGCTGGTGGATCTGGAATAGAACCAAACCACAGGTCTATATTGGCCCTGACTGCACCCAGAGGCAAAAGACATCCATATGCAGAGAGAGACAGAGAGGGAAAGAGCAATGCAGTGAGAGATGCAGACGAGAAGAAGAAGGAATATGAAGAAAGATGGAAAAATGAGAGAACAGATGAAAGAGAGAGAGAGTGATCCAGGTAAAGGAAATAATAAAAACAAAAAGTTTTTGCCAGTTCCAAACATAAAAAGACACGATCTTCAGCAAAATTGAAAAGTTAGATATTTATCACGGCACATGAAAGACAACATGTGTGACATATCAGTTTCTCCTCTATCTCTGGTGATGAATAATTTCCAGTAAGCAAGTTTTGATTGGGACCAGATGCACAGAACAGAGCAGGTTACAGTATTTGTATGGTAAGGCTGGAGTGATCTTCTCTCCCAGACATATGAGCAATTTCCTCAGGGGCTACTCACTGCTGACAAATGTGGGAAATATGCTGCAGTCTGAGCGCTAAGGGTCCAGACACCCTCTCCCTTTACCTCTTCATCTCACCCTTCATCTTTAGTTATTACACTCACTCCGCCTCCTTACTGTCTCTGTGGACACTTTGAAATTAAATCTGAAAAAGACAAGATCCACTGAGGCACTTAAAGAAATGAAAAATCGCACATTACGCATTTCACTTCCTTACTCAGAGGTAGATGAAACAGGGGGAAACAGCTAGCCTGGCTCTGCCCAAAGGTAAAAGATATTCTACCACGATTAACATATTACATCTATTTTCTTTGATCCATACAAAAACCAAAATGTAAAAAGGTTCAGTTTTACAGGGGGGTATGTACCAGATTATTTCTTAGTGCTGGTAGGTTTCTCTTTACCTTCAGACAGAGCAAGGAAGCTGTTTCCCTGTTTCCAGTCTTAATGCAAAACTAACAGGCTGCAGGCTGCAGCTGTGTATATACAGGATAGACACGAGAGTGTCTCTCATCTTCTCATATAGCTTGTGGCAAGAGAGTGAAGGTGAATTTCTCAGAATGTCAAACTATTCCTTTCAACAAGCCATAACAAGCTGTTCTACTCCAACGCAATAATTCTAAGGCAAATCAAGAATATAGGGAGATAAATATTGGAGTTTTCAACTTTCCATGAAATCATTTAGCTACACAGGATTGGATTATGCTGCACTAACTGTTTGGAGATATTTGATAGACACACCTTGCTCACTTCTCCTTTTCATCCAAGCTTTGTTGATCTCCTTAAGTCCTTGACCTGATTTGACACCAGACAAACTAAACCGGTAGAATAACATCTCATCTGACTTCAACCAAAACACTTTCCTCCGCAGTGACCGTCATGTTTTGTTTGGTCTGTTAGGGGCTCACATACAGTCCTCCTTTCTTGGCAAACTTCAGTATTTTCATAATCTGGCATGATTATCTGCTTAATCCTTTTCTCCTCACTCTGTTTTCCCTCTCGGATGGCCAAAGTCTAACAACAAGATGTTGAGAGCTTTTGGAGGTGAACTTGAACCCCTCAGGGTTTAGATATTAAAAGTCTTTCTGATGTCATTGTGGATGTGGTTTTTATGTGGTGTGTTGCCTTTTCCATATTAGGATATTTGTTCCTTGAAGGTTTGGAGAAAGTGTGTTGTGTTGTGTTGTGTGTTCATCTGAATCTGAAATATAATTTGCAGCATTAGGGACACTGGGGACTTTCAGTGTAACAGAGTAAACATCCACATATTTTCATGTCCTGGCTCCTAATCAGGGACTCTTTGGATGTGGAGTGATGGGAGTTAAAGTACAGTCTAGCCTGAGATTCTGTCCTTTTTTGATGCGTCATGTGACATCTCTGTGAAAGAAATGAGTGTTTCCATCTTAAATCACGAGAATGAATCATGCGGAAATTACGACATCTGTGTGAAACATTTCCAACAGAAGATTTCTGTAAAGTATTATCTACTTGGGATGATTTAAAATGTATCTACTGCACACTTAAAAAAATGTTAATATCAAGCACAAACTTGTTGCATAAATCATAAGGTGCAAAAGATGAGGAAATCTATCACTTCTGAGTTCAACTTTTTGGGTCTTTTGAATGTTTTTATTGTACGTTTGTAGTGATGAAGGTTAGGGGAATAGGAGCTGGAGAGACTGGAGAGCAGGACAGACAGGATGGGACAGGACATTGAGCCAGAGTCGAAGGAGGGGCAGGGCAGGCAGTGGATTGGTCCTTCTTCCTGATGAGGAAGTCATAAATAGAAACTTATGAATGAAATAAAAACTGCTACCCAGAGAAAGCTGAACCCGCCTGCTTTAGGCCTTTTTACACCTTTAACTTTTTTATGCTTTGATTAAAGTGATAACACACCAGCTGGCCTGATAAACACAATCATGTGTGTATAAATCACATGTGCTGCATTACTTTGGGTATTAAATTCCTTCCAGCAGCTGTCTTTTGCAGTCCAGCAGTTGTTTTGTTTCTGCCCTATGTGTCAACGAGATGCAAAACTGGCCAGTACAGTTAGAATTTTCAGAATAACCCACCATAAAGGCTAAATGCTTCTCTGTTTGTCTGACAGGAGTGTGAGTCTGCTGCAGGCCCTGGACGAGAGCTACGAGCTGGACCTGATCTACATCACTGAGAGGATCATCTCTGTCTCCTTCCCCAGCAGTGTGGACGAGCAGAGTTACGCTGCCAACCTGCGGGAAGTTGCCTCCATGCTGCGCTCCAAACACGGTCACAACTACCTGGTAAAGTTTCCTGTGGGCATCTGGATGATCCTGGCAGGAATATAGCAATTAACTTTTAAAATAAGTGAAGCAAATAGTGTAAGCTCAGGCAGGAACATGAGGTAATTGGAGCGGCCCAGATCAGCCGATCACAAGCTGGTTTTCCTCAGTTCCAACCATGTATACATTCACACAACACAGGGATTATGTAACATCTGTGTCTGCATACATTTATATACAGTACATCTGATACTGTTGTTATTGCTGTCTACTGGTTACCCAGCCATCCACCCAGCCACCTTTCATGCTTTAGATTTCTCCACATTTATTCACAGAGAAATCCAGAGTTTCTCTTTTAAGAGTGATTCAGAACATTAAAAAAGAGGCTTTTTTTTATCTGCTTTTGAAAACCAAGAACACAACAGCAGAAGTGACAGAAATGGATTAGACAGTGTGCTTGTCTGTAAGTCTCTAATGTTTGCGTGGCTAGGTAACCAGTTGCCTAGATTTGTAACTTGGCGTTACTTACAAGGTCAATAGTTAGCTTAACAACAATAGAACTGATTTGGCTTTATATCATGTATTTACCTCGAGGGTTTCTCATTTAATTTGTAACAATAAAAAGATGGAGTTGGGTATGAATTTTTCAACCAACTTGTGGAGATAATAGTGGTTAGCTAGCTGTTACAGATAATTAAATCTGCCAGTGGCCATTGCACCTCTGTGTGAAGCCAGTGACCCATGTGTCAAAACCATTTTTTGAGTGGTAAATCTACCATCAGAATCACTGTAAACTGTGCTGTGCTAGAACAGAACATGCGTAGCAACAGTAGCTGAACAGGGCAGAGATTAAAGAACTGTCAGTTCACTTGGACTGGGCCAGCCCTACCCCCACACTCTGAGATAATTAGCTTTGGAACCAGTTTCCAGGCATGCTATCAAAAACCAGAAAAGGATAACATTCTCTTTCTCTTTTTACTTCCTCCTTAGCTCTTCAACCTCAGTGAGAAGCGCTATGACATCAGCCAACTTAATCCAAAGGTAAACCTGATGGCTCCTCTTCTCTCATCTCTTTTCCCCTGTTTTGTGTGACCACCACTCTAAACGACAGTCTTTCTCCTCCTCTCTCAGGTGTTGGACTTTGGCTGGCCTGACCACCATGCTCCAGCCCTGGACAAAATCTGCAGCATCTGCAAGGCCATGGACACTTGGCTGAGCGCGGACAGCCACAACGTGGTGGTCATACACAACAAGGTGAGACTGAAAGACAAGAGGATGCTGTGAGAATGGAACAAGTATCTACAGACAGTAGAGGGTGCTCTCAGGCTCTTCTCAGGACCCTCACTTCCACCGAGGCTGCAGCTGTTTTCTGTGTTTGTGTCTGTGATGACGTCCTCCCTGAGTGAAACACTGACATTCAGGGTGGAGTGTTTGTGTGTGAGAGTGTGTCTCTTTTGTGTGCTTGTTTTGGTTGGGTTGTGCTGGTTGAGGGTTAGGAAAACACAAATTAGGGAAGTAAGGCATGCCACTCATCATGGCTACTTAGGTTTATTTACCCTTTTACCCTTAACAATGCCATAAAAACTGAATTGACCAATATTTTCCCGTCATTGCCTAAACTTACTTGCATCACATTATACTCTTGTGGCAAGCCACACTCATCTGGCTCCTAAGTATGATGACATAAACCATAAAGTATATCTAAATACAACTACTGGGCCGATGTCCCAGATGTAATACCTAATCATTTTCACGTTAACCCCACTGTGTTCCTGATTGTTTTGCAACATAAGAATTAACCATGGGATCCTGAACCTTCATGCCTTGCTCCAAGATGTTCCCACAGGGAGGTTACAAAACAAGTCGGCTGCTATAACAACTGGTGCTATTTTTCTGAGAGTTGAGTAACGCCGGTGATGAGAGTGTGGGCTTATAAGTTGTGGTGGTCACTAAGGAAGTAGGCCGAGTTGGGTTCCCACGTATCAACAAATCATTTCCACTGGGCCCCATGCTGTTTTAAAGTGGCCACAATATTTAGAATGTGGAACACACTTACTCTCCTTTGTGATCCTTGTTTTAAAGATGGATTGATTAAAATGAATGGAATTCAAGACTAGTTTGTTGCCATAGTAACATGTGCTTGGACTGGGAAGTTTAGTGAACTTCCTGCTGCCCATCCAGCCATTTTTTGACCATATAAAGAAAAGGTATGGTCACATACGTGATTGAAATTTTTGTTATGATTGAAACTGATAGTCCTAATGTAAGCAAATCCTTAAAGAATTATTCTACCAATGTTACACATAAAGCTCTGTTGACATGTATGTCTTCTGTGTCTCTTAAGGTGGTCTCTAAAGTCTGTATATGAAATATAACCCTATGTCATCATGTTATCAGCTTGGGCTCGGAGACTTTAAATGTAAAACAGAAAGATGCGGCAGAGTTGCATTATGGGAAATGTATGATTTTGTGTGAGGAATAAAAGTGAGGCCTCTGCTGCATCGTTTTTAACCATTTTTGTTTTAATCTGCCTCTTGTGAGTCCACCCACTCTGTTAACAGCATCAGACTGTTCTACAGCGTCAAACTTTAGTAACGTGGATTTAGTCCATTTATAGTGTTATGTCAGTGTATTAAAAGATGATTGATTTCAGGTTCTGATATTGTGTTTTGAATTCTTGTGGATCACATTTGGATCATCTGCCAGCATAAAACTAACCCAGTACTAACCCAGTAACCTCACTGATGAAAATTTATTATTATATAGACATGAGAAAATCTTGGGTCATCAACATGACCTGCTAGATAAAATCTGTAGTTGACTCTTGATTAATGTCTATTCAGGGCAACCGGGGCAGAACTGGAGTGGTGGTGGCAGCCTACATGCATTACAGCAACATATCTGCCAGGTAGGTCTATAATCCTCACTGTAATACACAAATCTAACAACCCAGCAGAAGACTGAGCTGTTGCAGAGAAGAAAGAAAGCTAGACAGAAAGGGAGCGAGAGGGAGGGCACAAAGATGACTCTGTAATTTTTTGGAAACAGAAAAATAGAAGTGGAAAACAAGAGTGGGGGGAGACTACATGAGGAGCAGACATGAGAGGAAAAACTACATAAGCCAACATTGTTCATCACAAGACCAAAGCCCACATCTGAATAACAGATAGAAATGTGATGAACAGTAGGAGGGGTGGAACATGAGACAGGGGAAAAACATTTTTATTTGGAGCAATGCAAAGACAAGTATTTGACATAATAATTTTGAGCAGAAAGCAATGAGTTAGCTGTAATGGTCACAGCAGAAGTCAAATTAGCCAAATTATATTATAAAAACGTAAGCAGCAGCAACAAACTAGAACATGAACCAACTGTGATACTTGTGGTATAATAGAATGAATATAAAAGAGTATTAACCAAATGTTTTTCTGTTGTAATGCAGTGCTGATCAGGCTCTGGACAGGTTTGCCATGAAGCGATTCTATGAAGACAAAGTGCTTCCTGTGGGTCAGCCATCACAGAAGAGGTCAGTCTTACCTCATTTCTTGTTTATAGTATTGGGATAGAGTTTGAGTTTGACATTTGCATTTGCATTAATCAATTTTTGGCCACTTGAGGCAAACACAACACTGACATTTAATCGCACTATAAAGTTGTTAAGCATTTTTCTATTTAGACATTCAGCTGACATTGACCAACATTAGAACTCATTTGGACTTGTGTTTCTTGCCACCTGAAGAAAACAGCTGTCTGCTGTAGCTGGAATCAGTCTTACTAGGTGCACAGTTTTGGGGGGGCTGAAAAACCAGGTTCGAAAGAACTGTTTGGAAGTGAAGAGTTGGCTGATAACTCTGTGGGTTTGTTACTAGTAGCAACCTCTTTCACATTGCACATACTTGTTTGATTCATTGTTTAGATATAGTATTTAGATTAGTATTTAGTCTGGTCTAAAAGTCTCGATCTATGGTCTAAAAGTTGGGTACTTCCTCATGGCTAACAAGCTGAAAACACTTGTTGTTGCCAGAGGTCAAAGCCAAAGATTGTGTTTCTTTATTGTAATGAATACAGGATTAAACCGTCATCCCTTTGTTGTAAAACATTAGAAATCATGATGTAATTTGGCTGAAGGGGACCTAACAGGATGTTCATGTCTGCCTCACCCAGGTATGTAGAGTACTTCAGCGGCTTGCTCTCTGGACACATCAAGATCAACAACAAACCCTTGTTCCTTCATCATGTCATCATGCATGGAATCCCCAACTTTGAGTCTAAAGGAGGTGAGTGTCATGCACAGATACTCACTCACACTTAAGCATTTTCATACACCTTATTTATTTTATACCAACATTTTAAAAATTGTGTTCCAGGCTGTCGTCCTTTTCTCAAAATCTACCAGGCCATGCAGCCCGTCTACACATCTGGGATCTAGTAAGTCTTAAAGCACACTCACACTCACACTCAAATGCTTTTACAAGATTCCAGGGATAGCGAGCTCGTAATGGCTCAATAATAAAAACCCTGATTTTCCTTTATAGCCTCTCCCCTAACTCCCCTGCCCCCTAACATACACACACATCATCCCTCTTGCCAGTTTACACTCACATTATTGTATTAATCTAGCCTCCCCAGCTGCAGGCTCTTGTTTCTCTGCTTTAGATCCCGCAATCACTTCTAGCGTTATTTGTGACTGGAGAGCCAATGAAACAGGCAGACAGGCATCTGTGTGGACGCCTGAAGGCTTTTCCTGTCAGAGGACCCCGCTGGTTCCCAGGGCCAGACAGGAAACAATGGATTCTATGGCTTTCTGTTGTTGTTTTGGGAAGAGGCTGAGGTTTAGAGGAGCGGATTGGTGGGGAGAGCTGCACTGCCCCCAAATGAGTGAGGCATACAGGCTACACTTACACGGTATTTGGAATTATTACAGTTTAAATATGCACTAGTGTGGAAGGTGAGACTCAACAATGGAAAGAACACAATATAGCAGACTTTTTGGATTGGTACTTTGGGGATCTGAATGAAAGGTTAAAGCCACAGAGGAACTGTAATGTTAAAAGCAAGTAATCTAAACAAATGTTATGGATAACAACTACAGCAACATCTTCTTGTTTTTTTCTCATACTTTGTCATTTTCCCTCATTTCCCCTGCAGAGCAGTTATCAAGTGTTTTAAAGTTACCACTGTAAATAGTAAAGCCTGCTGGTGTCAAACTGTGTTCTGCTATGTCCATTCTTACACTAGTGTCTGTACTATAAACACTTTTACAGCATACTCAATAACTAAGTGTGAAACAATCAGGGCACATACACTTCCAGACTGTCAACCCCTTAAAGCCCCAGATCACATTCCTCCCCACTTTGTCTCACATGCTCCCTATTAGCACTCTCCCCCCTTTGATCACGCTCTCCTAGTCAGATCCTAGTCTCTCATGTAGACACTAATACCCAAAATTAGCCCAGAACTGCTCTGCGGTTATACTTTGTGCTGGCCACTGCTAAAGCAAATAAGGGATTGTTAGTAGATGATGTAGGTCATGTGCGCATAGTTATACACAGGCAAGTAACATCAAAAAGGAAAATTAAATTGATGCGTTGGTTCTGTTGGATTATACTGTGTTAATGTTCACAGTAATAATAATGAAGGCAGACTTATCATCTAACATGTTGTGGCTTTTCTCTTTCACAGTAATGTTCAGGGCGACAGCCAGACGAGCATCTGCATCACCATTGAACCTGGTCTTCTTCTGAAAGGGGATATCTTGGTAAGAACAGCACACACAAACAGCAGCAGCCAGTGCCTAATAACAGAGACAGCAAAAGAGTAAAAAGCTGCTTTAGTGTCTCAGCTGTTTGAATCACATTCTCTGAATTTAAACCAGGAAACAAGAAACTGGGAACACTGCTGCAGTGCTGATTTTTTTTCTCACGTGTGAAGCCAATAACAGGGAAAGTTTATTGTCTTTCTTTTTCTAGTGTTTTACCTCTGCCAGAAAAAAAGGAAAAATAAATGAAAGCCAAATGATGATAAGCAGAAAATGTCAATGAGAGCATTTGCACAGATGTACAGAGGATGCTCTGATTTTTATTGCTTATTAATATTAAGGGAATCCTGTTGGTTTTTCCAGTCTGACATTGGGTGTGTGTACTGTATGCATATGCTGCAGTGGTTTATAGTATCCATGCACAGAAAAAATAGGGCCATAAAAACCTGGGGAAAGACACTTGCCCATGGTCCTATGCCTCAGTTTATAGACCCTCATTAGCACACAGTATGTTTCCTGGAAACTAAGATGTTGAAATGGCAGTGTACTACCTTTACAGCAGCATTTTGGATACACAAAGCACAATTCTGATATGACGTGACGTCAGTTAGTTGAACATCAAATTGATATTTTTCGTACTTTTGGAAAGGTCTTTTCATATTTTTAGAAATTTAGTAAAATCACACTTGTTCCATTTTTACTTTTAAAATGAATAAAAAAGATCCTCAATAAAGTACCACCTGTGATTACCTCTGGCTTACATTTGCATGTATTTGAGGCAGAACAACTGCACAGATCAGCAAAGTTTCTGCTTCTGCTGTGATTCAGGCCATAATGTTATCCATGGATGTCCTCGGGGCTCATAATTTCAGCATGGAGAATTTCAAAAGGAGCACTTACTGTGTTCTTGAGGCTGTTCCGTTTTGGCCCCTCAGAGCTGAGCTCATATCTCATCCTTTATTTAAGACAGACTAATGGATTCTGCTGAATGCATCATCTGACTGAGCCGCTGCCAGCTGATGTTCGTTATTATTCAGATAACATGGAAAACGTGAACTGTGGCTTCATGGCCAAATAGGGGAGGTGTTAGTTGGCGTGGAGTGTGCTCCAGCATTTCAAAGTTCAATATGTGTTTGTGCTGTTGAATTGAGTTGTGGATTATATGGTTGCCACAAAATTACTAATTGCTGAATGAGTAGATGAAAAAAGATAATTGCATAGGAAAATCTCCATAAACAGAATTTAAAATTTTCAGGCTTGGATTGTTGTCTTCTCTCAGTGGCCACTCAGTCATTTTAATTCCAAGTTTGTTCTAGAGCTCTTGATAAAGCTGTGTCCAAAATGTCTCAATTAACTTTACGGGGCACAGAACAGAAACAATACAGCTAAAAGAAGTCTAGCAAACAAGTTACAACGCTCAACCACAACGTGTCATTTATACTCTTAGTTTATGCTAAGCCAAGCCAAGTGTCTCCAGGCTACAGCTTTATATTTGATGGACAGATATGTGTGGTTATCGGTTTTCTCATGTAACTCTGAAAAGAAAGTGAATAAGCTTAATTCCCAAAATGTCAAATGTTTCCTTTAACATCAAGGGTAATTGGTTCACAAACAAGGGGGGAAGGGGCTTTATTTCATTTTTATCTGGTGCATGAAAATGAAAACGTGTTCAGGCTCTGAAAGCAGCATGTAAGCTTAAAATGAATGTTTTTCTTCTTCTATTTTCTGTTCTCAAACTTGGCTCACCGTCATTGTTCTCCTCATGAAACAGACCCCTCAGTGGGAGGTTTACCATCCCAGAGAGCTGTGCTAAGCCGCAGGATATTTTACTTTGCCTTCCTTTCATCCTCACTCTTATATGTTTTGGTCTTATTTGGCTCCACAAGTAGAAAATAGGTTTGTGGAGAGTGGTCAGACAGATAGATGTATATTTTTGTTTTACTCTTCACAGTCACAGTTTGTGAGCTCCCAGTTGTTTGGGTTATGGTATATATTCTTAAAGTACCTGTAAATGTGAGGTCCTAGTAAAAGCCTGACAGGTCCAGGCTGCACATCAGGAAACAGCAGGAGGGATTTTGTTTGGATAATAATGTGTGTCAAGAGACCATATATCGCAAGGGATATATATATATATATATATATATATATATATATATCCC
>JBBMJY010000007.1:20324844-20350698 GCA_037833715.1 Toxotes lorentzi | reverse complement strand
CACACACACACACACACACACACACACACACACACACACACACACACACACACACACACACACACACACGCATGCATACATGTACATAACCAGAATTTCAACCTCAGACATGAGCAGAAACACATGATAAATATTAGCCGGTGCACATACGCAAACATCCACACAAACACACACAATCACTAGCTCTTATTTAGCTACTTGAGACTTGTAGTAGCCGATAAAACTTCAGACGTGTCCCATAATAGCCTTTTGTGCAGCGGCTTTATTCAGCCAGCGCAGTCAGACTGATACGCGTTGTATTTTAAACATGCTCAGCTTGCGAATGCCATTTAAAGACAGTTTAAAATGGTTCCCTCTCAAAGAAACAAGAGGGAAAGGGTTTCCAGGAAACTGGAGCGTTTCCACTGTTATTTGGCTTCACACTTGTTAGTGCTGAAAAAACTGAGTTATTTGCTCTGAGTGGCTTTCAGAGCGGGAGGGAAAACAGGAGAGCATGTGTATTCTCAAGTGTTAGTCAGTAAAAAGCATTGTTGTTGTTGGGTTTGCTGTTTGTCAAGATTGCAGTTGCTTTTTTGAGGAAGGTGCAAGGCTATCAGCTATTTACATCAATTCTTTGCTTATCAAGGCATTGCATAAAGCTTAAAATTATAGGGTCAGTGTTTGGTTGGGATCAACATTGGGTAAGTGCTGTCTGTGTGGTTGTTGGTTTCCAGAGATTGATGTTGACTTTCATTGTGTGACAGCATCTGTGAGTCTGTTTCAGCTCAGGGATTTTTGTCATGCCTGCATTGCATAAACAGAAACAAGAAAATATACAAACCATCACAAGGGCATCTCTAATGATCAATGATCAAATTCTTAGTTGTCAAAGAAGTCATGTAGTCTAACAAATAGTATTACTTTACAAAAATGATCAAGGAGCTGAGCCGCTTGGTTGGTTAAGGGACCTGTGAGAAGTTTGAGTAACATCTTCAACTTGCCAGATCAGATACAATGAGAGAACCATTGATTATGATTCTCTAAGACAGATTCCTACACCTCTGTAGGCACAATTTTATCATTTAGATAGGTTTCCAAGGCAAATAATTCAATTATGTCATTCACTTCATAAAGTAATGTACCACAAATGTGGGCTTGCATGTATCTGAGTAACCATGCGGTGCTTTCTGTTTTTTTTTTTTGAGTCCTCATTGAAATAAATAAGAAGGCTTGCATTAATGCTGAACTAAACATGACCAAAGAGCAAATACAGACATTTGCCATCAGTACATAAGGCTAAGAACATAACACACAGTTGGCAATTTAATAGGTACATCTAACTAATACTTATGCAATCTAATACAGGAGTTCTACATTAGGTTATAATGTTCAGTTTTACAGAGGTACTGATTCAGCTGTACGATCATTTTAGGGGATGTAGAGTGTGTTGCTGTTGAACTGCTCTGCATTATACAGAGAGGTGTTTCTGTTATTTAGCCTACCCTCATTGACATACATAGGATCTATCAAAATGATAAAAACACCAAACAATTTAAATAAAAACTGAACATTGTAACCTTCATGAACGGAGGACTCATTGCAGGACTCATGTCTTAGACCACATTAGTTTTAGCTGAGTGCACCTAATAAACTGCCAACTGTGTCTAAATTCTACCTGTAAGTAAAATATATAAACTCATGGCAAACAAAAGTGCAAACATTTAACACAACATTCAGTCATACTAATTCAGGTTCACAGCAGAGCCATTCTTTGAGGACCCCCTCTAAAACAGAGCCTTTCCTATCAAATCTGACTGTTTAATCATTTGCTGTAAATGAGTCATTCCTTGACTTAAGAGTTTCTGACTGAAATGTAATTTTTAACAAGGTGACACATCAGTCTCATCAGAAAGCCTTGCTCCATGCCACGCCATAGCCTGATACTAGAAATAAATAACGCACTGCAGGAAACATGAGGAGAAGATGTGTTGGAAAACCTGGAATCTCAAGCCCCATATAGACAGTGAAGAGAGGATCATATAATTTTACAGCAGACATTGATCTTTTGTAGAAGGACAGACCCTCGTATTCTGTTTACTATTCTGTCTCAGTGATTGACTCAGCTGCCAGCCCTCTGCATTTCTGGAATAATTGCGATAACAGGGGAGAGATGAGAGATGAGGGGGGAAAAAGAAAACAGTGAGATGTACATGTATGGAGAGAGGAGAAATGGATGAGACTAAGGAGAAGATGATGTCATAAAACAGAGAAAAACAAGGAATCATTTTTGCAATCATTTTTATAATATTTAGAATATCTAACTAGTAAAATTTTCCATGTTTTTTTTTTCTTTACAGAACCTCTTTGTTAAGATGAGGATTTGGCTGGTGAAAAACTAAAACAAATTTAATGCGTCAGCACTGATCTGCAGTCAGGGTTTTGGCCTTTTCAAATCTTTCCCTTTTCCTCCCAGGTTCTGAACTTGTTCAACTTAAACCATTTTAAATCTTAAGCATTTTAAATCTTATCTTCTCACTTTCCCCAGAATCTCTCTCTGTCTCTCTCTCTCTCTTTCTCTCCTCCGAGGAGCTGGAGGAGTTAAAGGCAGACTCCTCCAAAGAGCTTCACTCGACTGTGAAGCTCTTTTGTGCACGCATACACAGGAGGAGGAGGAGTGACAGAGAATGTCAGTGTGGGTTTGTGCATGCTGCTGCTCAGCGCAGGCAGACAGTTTCTAAGAGTTACATGGTGAACCTGCTTCCAGCATTTCTTCGATTTCCCTGTAAAGTGAGGCAGCTGACGCCTTTCTTCAAGCTCCGATAGCTGTTGAAGAGTTCCGCCCTTGAATCTGTTTCCAGTTTGTCCTCTGCTCTTTAGACCGCCGGAGAGAAAAGTTGTCACAAATTTAACAGCTGACAGCTTTGACGACATGTGAGTAACATGCTCAGTACTGTAGATGTCAGGATTCGCAACAAGAAACTTTAATTTCACTTTATGTGCTCAATAAATGATTGACATCAGGTTGTCTGTTCTCCAAACACTTGACCACGTTGTGTTTTATTTGTTAATATTTCTAACTGCTGACTAGACAAGTGATCCTTTGAAGCTTAATGTTTTACAAATGCTTTTATACAATAGTGATAAAAAGTTGAGGTACATTGCAGGCACATAATGTTAGTCTGTTTTTCTTAGGTTTATTACAACTTAAAGATAAGTTAAAAAGAAGGCTAAAGGTGGCAAATGAACGTGCAGGTGTTAAACCCCTTGAGAAAAATGAAGAAATGCAAACTGTCTAGTGTAAAGATCCATCAGAATTAATACACCAACATCCTGGTTCAACTGTGGTCAACTTCGTTGCGTCAGTGTAGAAGTGTTCAAGATATCAGCAATATGATATGATATGATAATGACCAAAAGTATCATCAACAAAAATAAGACTCAAGTTGTAATAAATGTGAAAATGTGAAATGAAGTTTTCAGGCACTTTGGGATTTTATAGAAAGAAAATTAGTCAATTTTTCTCGATTTCTCTATGTAATCTTTTTTCCGAAGCCATAAAGCTACTGTTTATCCATGGTTCAATACACACTTCCTTGTGTTCAGTGTGTCTTTGAGTTGTTTTGCATTTTCTCTCCAGGAGGTCAGTACTTCCTCTTTGTTACTATACACATTAGTCACAGGGAGATGTCTGTGTCTTTGTCCCTACAGTCTTAACTTATCCAACAGAGGGGACCATGTCTTGACTGTGTTTGTCCTTCTGGACACAGACTATTTGTTGCTGCATTCTTGTAGCAACAGAGTTAGGTTTAAATGAGTCAAGTCACATTTAAGTGTGTATTTGTGTTGCTTGCTGAGCGACAGACGGGTGGGGGGGAGTTACATAAGCCTGGTGGAGATAGAAGTTGATGCAACAGAATGATATCACTGCTGAGACTATGTTTGGGCTCAACGGATGACTGGGATTCAAATGGTCCATTGGCCCAAGACGAGTTCAGGATCCAGGTGGGCAGTAAATTACCACAGACATTGGTGAAATATGGCCATTACAAATTCTAAATGAATGCACTGCTTTGTAGATTTCCATTAAGCATTTGATGATGGGTAAATCTGCTCATACCAGAGAACTGAACTACAAATTACAATCTCATCTGGTCCTGAGGCTACTTTCAGCTCACAGACGTATCTAAATATTAATTTAAAAGCAATTCTCTATCAAATGCCATGTTGTCTCTTGTGCTTGTAGAATTTAATAATGCTCAAATCCTAATAATGATACGTAGAATAGGTCAGTCAAAAACTCTTCTTGATTGACCCCAACAAAAAGGAGGTCAGTGGTCATGGCCTGCAGGGTAGAACCCTTGATCTAGAGTCAGCATCCTGCCCGTGGGCCCTTCAGCAGGGTAGGCACTAGTTGACACTGTGGCATGAATTTCCATTGGGCTGGATTCTCAGTCGAACCATTCTGCAGATGTTGTTATTATAGCCAAGCTGTTCCAGTTGACTTGTTCCATGATTAAATGAAAATGAGATTAACTTGTATATGTCTGTGCGAATTGATTTCAGTGTGAACATCAGGCTCTGGACAGCAGCTGCACCACTTGTGATACCAGCTAGCCTGAAATTTCTTGTCTCTGACTCTTCTCAGTGACTTTGAAAGCCCCCCACTGATGCCATAAGCCAATGTCCGATGAGATCCCACTGAAACAGACATTGTCATGCAGTGGGATGTCACCAAGAAGATGCAGAGGTGAAATGTTTGGCCCTTTGTGTTGGCAACAGGCCTCAGTCTGGTCTGAGGCTTTGGGAGGATTAGGCTGCTTTGACTCCAAACTTTGCCCAGCTCAGATTGCGTAACAGCCAAGACAGATAAATAAAGGCCTTCTAGTAAAGACTGCATTGGACACAGAGAGAACAAGCGCTTTGTGTTGTGGAGTGTCCCTGTTTGGACTCTGGCTCCAGGGGCACAGGGACAGGGGTTTCAGCTAGGAGACAGTTACTGACTGTGGGACAAGTTTGAATGTTTATGTGATACACTGACTATGATGCAACTTCTCAGACAAAGGGTATTTAACTTTGGATATAAGAGAATGTAATAGAATGTTTTGTATACAATGCATTAAAATCTGAAGTTCATTCAATGGAACAAATAAGTGGTACATTTGTATTTGCACAATGATGTGAGTATTGTGAAGATTTCTGCAAGACATTGCTAGTCCTGAGAGAGAAAGAGTGCTAGTTATCTGCTGTCCATAATGTGTGGGGATGAATGAGTAGTCTGTTACCTCCTTATGGATGCAGCTTCCCTCCAGCTGTTGGCCAGACACTCTTACTCTTTCACTCTCCCTCTTTCTTTTTCTCCAGCCATCTTTACACACCTGACCTGGATAAAATGCCACAGCACAGCCAAGACGTAATTAATCATGATCACTTTCCACAATCTCTTCGCACAAGATCCCCTCTTTATCCATCTTTTATCCTTTTGCCTTTGCACTTTAGGATTAGGAGGACCTACAGCAACCACTTTATCTCGGTCAGCAGTAAACCTGTGGATGATATGATATTTAATTAGGGCATTTTTACAGTAAATTTATGTATTAAGTAAATTCAATATGATTCAGTTTGTAGGCCTGACTTTCCCAGCTTAACTGCTGTTTTGCAGTCACTCCAAGCAGACAGAAGTTGACTGCCGCTGTTTCCTTCTGAAAGTCTAACTCACTTTCCTGAGAGGTGATAAAATGCTTGTGCTTGCTTCCTTGATGGATGACGGCTTTGCACAGGCCCTTGTCCAGTTTTTCCTTATACTAGCCCTTCAACCCCCTTTTCTTTTTCCGTCTGGTGTTTTTTTTTCAATGTTTGGTGATTTTGCCTAACAGACTCTAGGAATTGAGCAAAGTTAAGGTGGAGAAAACCAGTAGAGACAAAGACCAAGAGTTTCACTTTATTTACTGGGCACAACTGTCTTGTTTAGGGTGTATTATTGCTCCTGGGTGTCCTTCTGCATGTGTTACTTAGCTTACTGAATAGACCCCTCTTGAGCCAAGGAGTGGATGGACAAACAAGATGAAATTTATAAGGAGAAAGGGACTACACTCTCAGTTTGGGTCTTCTGGGAGCACTGGCCTCTCCTCCCTTGTTATTTTCTTTCTTTTTAAAGGGAGTCCTATTCATGCACTGGCCTTTCCTGGTCTTTGTCATAACATGGATTTCTTCACTTCACAAGAAACACTGTTTGAAAAAGCAGCATGATACTCTCCATTATACTGCCAGTGACATCAAGGAACACATACTGGCCAAGTCCATTTTTCTCAATTGTGCACCTTCCTCAGTCAGGATTCCTCTGGGGTAATTGCGGATACAAGCTCAAACCCCTAGCCAGATTCAGTCCTTGATAGCAGTACCTCCAACTAGGTCATGAGTACCTACTAACCAAAGTCAGGAAGGGAGGGAGCTGCTGAAGGATCATGCCCTTGTCACTGCACTAGTGACTCTTACCGGTTGTTCAGGGCATCTGCATAGATGGGAATGGGACATGAAGAAATAGCAATAACCACTGCAAGTGTTATGGCATTCTGGTTTGGTCCTTGGCAGGTGCGAAGAATTGATATGTGACACCATGCATAGGCCAAGAGAGGGATTCAGACAGCAGTGAGATAGACTGAAGTACAAAGGAACTGGTTAATCCAAATTGCAGAGATGATGGAAAAAAAATTCTGTCAAACAGGTGGGGAAAGCTTGGAGCACTACTTTCCTGAAGGTACTCAAAAATACTTGGCAGTTACAGCCACTGTAAAGAATCATGTTGATATAGCTCTAATACCAGGACCTATCTGGTCAGGAGCAAGACCAGTTTGTGTCTGAAGCATTTATCAGGATGTTGATGATAAAAGGAGCTGACAAGAGTTGCTTTGAGGTGGATCTGTCTAAACTGTCAAGGCTTCAGGCAAAATAAAATAGCTCTGTCTTTGTAGGCTAGCACGAGTAAACCCACCAAAGCTTCTCTTCATCTCTAGAATGAGATAGCTAAAGCCAGCTCATCAGAGGCTCTCCTCATTTGGCCCTGAAGATTTTCCTGTGCAACCCTGCTGCTAACGACTGTTGATGACTTTTCCTGAGGCACAGAGTGAAACATAATGCTCTGCATGGATGAAGTGTCTGGCCTATATATATTGCATGGTGTATGTGCGGTTATGTCTGTGCCTTTGTGTTTGTTTTCGGTAGTACTTGATATGATCAATAGACTTTAGATGTGAGAAATATGGATTTACTTTGGACTATGAGTTATACCATATCCAGCCATGCCATTAGTTCAGTGGTGGCTGGTTTTTGAAGGTGGACAGAACATCCTATATTGATATTGATCAATGCCCCACTTCTGCCTGTTCGAAACCTTCCTCCATTACCTTGTCCTTTGTTTCTTCAATGCTAGCAAGTTTGCACTCTCATACATTGATTCACAGTATTCTTTGATGTATTTTTAATGAGCTGCTGGGCAAGTGTCCATTAAGCTAGAGCGAGTTTCTGTACTTACATTTGATTAAGCATTTTGGGGCTATGGATGTTGGCAATAGCTAAACTGCACTGTGCTGTACTTAAATGTATTGTATATCCTGTTGTGCTTCTCTACTAATGTGTTGAGAAGACCTTTCCAAAGTTCTGGCACTAGCATCATTAGAATTTAGGATCATTTGACTGATCATTACATTTGTGTTGTATATAGACTGTGATTCAATTGAAATAAATCCTAAAAATGAATAATTTTTTGTAGCACGTACCAAACCCAAGTGAGCCACTAATGTAACAACTGTTTGCTTTATTTAATTTGGTCTGTTGCACTAGCTCTCTGTTGACTCTTTTAATTCACCATTCCTCTCTGATCTGCACAGGTCAAGTTAACCCAGCTCAGAAGATGTATTAGCCTTGTGTGTGGATCATTTACGAGGCCGCAGTATTACTTTAATAGGTGTCCTTGAGCCCTCACATACACTAAAGCATGCTTTGTTGCCAAATAGATAGGTTAGCCATTAGCTTTTACCAAATACGGCACCAGGGTATAGTTATATATCATTACACAATCATGTACAGCTACTGAAGCTCTTTATTCTCATGGGCTTCTTGAATGTAAATATACTCTAAGTTTTATTCTTGTCCAGCTATTAGTGGTTGTAGCAGTAGTGGCCTGAGGGGACGTTCTCAGAAAATGTTTCATCATTGCTTTTTAGTTATGTCACACTTGTGGCATGGACTCCCAACTGTTTTGGAATGCCCACACACACACTCTCTCTCTCTCTCACACACACACACACACACACTCACATCCACAAGCACCGAGCAGTACACGGTGTGTGTTTGTACGTGTAAGCTAGAGAGGAAACATGCTATTTCCGCTGTGCAGGGGGATCTATTGCCACAGGGGTCAGAGCTCAAAGTTCAGAGGTCACACAGTTGCACCATCTGGCCCACAGAACCTCAAAATATCTGACAGCACCTTCCATCTACAACACTTTGTGTTTTGTAGAGTTCAGTTTTGATCTACATTGTTGTATGTCTGCAAAATTTTTCTAATCATTAACAGTCTAGACTTGCTAGATTGTCCACTGCCGCTTTCTGAAGCATTTTGTGATAGACCTAAGTGGTTTTGTCCCCCTCTTAGGAAGAGGATGTAGTGACACAACTTCTCATTCCAGACTGGTCAAACATGGTCCACTCTCCCTGCTGTTGTATAATTAGTAAAGACTCTGAGGTCGGTACTGCAGACATTCTCCTCTGACTAATGTGCTTTGGATCACAGAGCAAGTATTTACCTCCTGGGGAGTATGTAAAAACACACCAACACGGACACACACGGTGTAAGATATCACACATACACACGCCCTTTCTTATCACACCGGCAGAGGTTATTTGTGGAGGGTTACATGTGGTCATTTCGACCAAATGAAAACAGCAGCAGTCATAACACCACACACAGAAGCAGCCTCAACATAAATAGTCTGCTTGCCGTAAAAAGTCTCACAAGTTTAATGTGACAGATTAGATTCCCTTTAGTACATATGGGGATTCTGTGGTTCACTCATCAGTCACGTCATCTTATAAAGTGAGGACATGAACTAGTTCAAGGGCTGTGACGACAGTGGGGCTTTCATATGATGTGAGAGTGGGACCATAGCTCAGCTGGTTTCATCGCAATCATCACCATCATCACTGAAAGGACAGAGTGAGAGGCCAAAGGAAGGATGTGGGGGTACAAAGAGAGAAGAGAAGAAAGAGCTTAAAGAGTGAAAAGGAGAGTTGGTGTGAAAATTTGTGAGTCAAATGAGGGAAAACAGTATCAGTGCAATCCATGTTCATGGAACTTCCATTGAATTTGTTTGAAATTGGGATGCAGTGAGGCCAAAGTCACATTACTGTTATCAGTCAGAATCGGGAATGTGTTATCGATTGTTCTGGATTGTGGTGTGCCACAGTAAAGTGACTGTCCTACATGCTTATGTTTACAGATGTCAGAACAAACTGAAGAGCTTTCAAACTCTGGGAAGAAGGTTGTACTTTGTTTGTATGTGTGTGTACATGACTGAGCGTTGTTCCATTTGTAAGCCATCCTTTTGTCCCATAGCACAACTGATTTCATCTACTGTGCGTCTGCATTTGATCAATCATTTTTTTCTTTACAAGTACTATAAGACTGCCTTACATTTTATACAAATCAGATCAGGAGTATTCATCTGTCTATTTTTTACCCAGTGAGCTTCTCTGTTTTCTCCATCTGCCTGCTGCAGGGTGGAGTTTTCTCCCTGCTTCCTTGCCTGGAGAGAGCTCGTTAAATGACTGTTGTTGGACGAAGTAGCTCTTTCCATTACATGAGTGTTTTTGACACCAGTGGGCTAAAGGAGGGGCGTCTATCTGTATTAGAGCATGAAACTGATTATTTTTGTGAATGTTAGCGTATGCATAAATAGGTGCTTTTCAGTGCATGTTTGTCTCAGTTTTTCAGACACAATTATTGGAAAAAAATGGACTTATAGAAACTATCAAGGAAGTGGGTGTGTGCAAGAGGGCCTAACCTAATGGGACTGATGTCATTCTATCAACCTCTATACTTTGGATTTCAGTGGTTCCTTACCCTCCCACCTCCCTCATCCACTGTCAAACACGCTGTAGTGATAGACCTCCCACATACGCACACACAGCAGGGGCAGCCTTTAGACTAGTGGGAGCCACTGAGCAGCCAGGAACAGCAGCAGATCCCCTGATCTGGCCAGACAGCGAGCTATTCAGGAGAGGGAGGAGGAGAAGGAACAGTAGCCAAAACCAACTCCTGCTGTAATCCCATGTTCCATTGCGGGGGCTCCTCTGCAGGGCTTTTCCCAGCTTATTTTGAGACTGTACCGTCGTCCACTGCTCACACAGGTAGGGGAACCTCCTCCCGTGGAGGTGTTTCTGCCGTTTCCTTTGACAAGGCTTTGACTTACTTTGACATGTTGAAGTGTTGTGGTTCAGACATTCAGGATGTGAAATCAGCTGAGCTGTTTGACTGATCATCTTAATTGCGTGAGTCACATTTGGCCACAGTGCAGGTGATTATAAAGGTACTGAAATGGAGAAAGTGAGGGGAGCTCTTCTTTCACGACTTATGTCTATGTTTATCGGGATGACGGGCGCATTAAAAGTTTGTGTGTGTGTGTGTGTGTGTGTGTGTGTGTGTGTGTGTGTGTGTGTGTGTGTGTGTGTGTGTGCATGGATGGGAATGCATGTACAGCCCCTAACTTGATACTTAAGCAGTTTCATGAGCTATATAAATGCGTAATGATGACTTGTTTTGGAACCTCCTGTCTTAGCAGCTAAAATTTCAGGAGGAGACACCACTGACTTTTGTAGAGAATTCACATTAACAGCTACATAAAATCTGAAAATGTGCATCATAATTGGTCTTTTTCTGGTTATACTCTGTATTGACTATGGCAGTCATGACAGCTACTTTGAGTTTTGATGTATTGACCTGACTAGACCATAGGTTACACTGGAGATACGCTTTGCAAATGGCATGTGTAGGGATACAGCAACAGGCCATTATCACTAGACTACACATGCTAGAAGCTACTGTAGCATCTTTTTTCTGCATGTGGTCCACTGATGTAACAATCACTGTAAACCCACTCATGGATTAGTAGTAGTAAACATCCACTGTGATTTTCTGTGACCAAGAGCCACCAGGTTGGTTTCCACCAGCAGCCTGTCAGGGCAGCAGCTACAGTGCGCCATTTCCTTGGCAAGTTGCCTCGGACCAGCCAAAGAGACCTTGCAGTACCCAGCTTGTGTACGCCCACCAAGCTCAGTTACAGAGCCCTGTATTCACTAAGGCTGAGATGGAGATATCTATAAGTCACAGAGACACAGACAGCTTCTTTGTGCAGCTCTGTTCCCAGCAGTAGAATCTGATTTGATTATCAGGACATGCCTCATCATGGGTTATGAGGTTTCTTGGTAACTATAATGGACAGTGGAAGAGGAATTAATTGACAAGGTATTGTTTTTCCCTTTGCCCTCCTGAACTACTTCTAAGCAAACTGTTATTAAACAGTGTGGAGGATGTGAGGAGGTTGAGATTTTGTTTTCTTCTCATATTTGCATATCTGTGATAGTATTAATAAATCTCGCTTCACTGATGCACTGTGTTGATTGTATGAGGGAAAAGGTTCATATGTGTGTTTCAGCATTTTGAACTTTTTGTCTTTCAGTGTGTTGAACTTTTGTTTTGCTTTGGGTTTCGGAGGCCAGGAAAAGACTCCAGGCTTTCCTTGCTCAGTGAGGCCAATTTTCCAGTGATGACTAAATTCTTCTGTTTGGGGCACCCTACTTCCTCTTTACTGGACTTGGGTGTGGCTGAATGTGAATGTACAGTATGTGTGCATGTGCATTTGTATTCAGTGAACACAGTCTGCATTTCACCGTTCCAACTGAGCTTATGAGTTAACAAATCAGTAGATTACAAGTCTGTGATGTCCACTTGTGGTTTTTTTTTTTTTTATCATCTCATCCTGTTCACAGTTATACGATCATAAGCAGATAAAGTCAACAACTGATTCATCTTCTGTTATGCCAGTATTCCCCAGGTGGCACAGATAAACCCAATTGGCTTGAGAAAGTGCAAAGCAGGCTCCTGTGATTTCATCGTTTTTTCCACAGTGCATGCCACAGGCCCTGCTCATTTCCTGAAGCTGGCAGAATAGGTGGACATGAGCCAGTGTTTAATTTAACTGCAGCTATTTTGGCCATGCCCACACAATCTCCCAACACTCCTGCTTCTGTCTCCTTACTCCTTGTTCCTAAATGCCTTGTTAAATATTGTGGCCTTATATTTAGAGGATTGCACATTTATCTGTGTAATGGCAAATGAATTGTGGCTCTAAAAATACTTTGGCAGTTCAAAATTGTTCAAAATAAATGGTTACTGGTTGTTGTGTTTGATTTAATACAACAAATTGGTTTAATCTGATTCTTATGAGTCTCTGTTGTACTTGTTTGTTTTAGAAGTCATCCATACACAAGGACCCCTGGACGGCAGCCTTTACGCCAAAGTTCGCAAAAAGGAGTCTGTTGAAGGAACAGTCACACCAAATGGCCTTCCACCCACTGCTGTTGAACATTCCCTACCTGCGGTTGACCATGCCTTATCGGTGAGCAGCGACTCAGGAAACTCCACCGCCTCCATCAAAACTGACCGAACCGATGAAGCAGCAGCAGTCCCTCAGGCATCCACAGTGAGCCAGACACACGTTCCTGTGGTTGAGGAGTCACCCTCAGGCCATCGCCACACCGCACCTGCCCAACAACCAATCAGTCCCCAGGAGAAACAGGAGCTGGAGCAGCTGCTGAGTGGCTTGGAGGGGCCCATGCACAGACAGGGCTACCTGTCCACCCCAACTTCTGCTGTTGGAGGGATGCTTCACCTGGTGCCTGCCCAGGTCCATGTCAATGGGCACAGTAACGTTGACCGGGAAACGGACATTTTAGACGATGAGCTGCCTACAAGTCAAGAGGGAAACAGTGTGGACAGTCTTGGAACGTTCTCTTCTACAGATGGTAGGGCTACACCAGCTGATCTATACTACCAGTCTGAGTCAATTATCAATGGCCAGGACCATGTGCCATATCTGGAGCGCAGCGTCCCAGAAAAGTCTCTGGAAACCGTCCAGCCACAGTTTGGCAAATCTGACAATACTGTCACTTTGACCCAAAATGATTTAGCCTCATCATCGGGTGCTTACATGGCCACCCAGAATGGCAGTCTGTACCGTTCTCAGTCATTTGGTGCAGAACCAAAATCAATGCCACAAGCTCCCACCCGCACCACCAGTAGTAGGGATGCCGTCCAGCGTGGTCTTAACGTTTGGCAGCGGTTTGGTGTACCTGAGGAGCCAGTGACTGAAGGCCTCACTTTCAGTCCACCTCCTTCTGTAGCAGTGATGCCCAGCCACCACAGCCTCCCACAGTTCCCTCATCGCCACAGCGCCTCCCAACAAGAGATTGAGCAATCTATTGAAACCCTTAATCTCCTCATGATGGACCTGGAACCAGACCGTTTGCAGGTGCCAAAGTCCCAAAGTGCTCCACTGCGGGAAAACAGTGTTGTAGTGACCACCCAACCGTCCTTTTCCCAAAGCCAAACCAGGCCCTCCTACCAGGGCGATGCCGCCATTCATACCCATTTTTCGGGTCCCATGTCCATCCTGGCCAGCCACTCGTCACCAGCTCAGGTGTCACCTGGGAAGCCTAGCACACCAGAGTCTGCACCTGTCCAGGGATCTCTGAGTCAAACCTCTGAAACCACTGGAACTAGTCCTCCCTCACAAACCTCCCCTACTGTAACTGACCATGTCCAGGTGAAGCCCATCAACACCTACCCACCAAGCACACTGTTCCATTCTGCAGAGGTCTCTGAGCCCCAGAGAAGCCCTAGTGCTGCGCCAGCTTCACCCCAACCAAGAGACAGTGAGCCCGATGAAGTCTTCAATGTTGAAGGTCTGGTGGCTCAAAGAGTGGCTGGTAAGATCTATTATTAACTTATTTCATCCAGACACCTAACTACATTTTTGACCTCAGCACCTTTAATTTAAAAAAGACCTGATATCCAGCTGCAGGTTGTATCTTCAATGGTATTTATGTGATCTCACAGATTCTTATAGTCTGCCCGGGATAATGAAATGTTTGCCTTGGGTAAAAACCAACCTAAAAATCCAACATTTACACAGACCTGCAGCTCATCTGACTCAGAGGCAAGAGTGGAAATACTGGATTTAGACTTTCTTGTGGCAAATGTTTCTTAATTCTCAGCAGACTGTAGGCATCAGACTGGAGATCACAAAAATATCTGAAACCTGCTGCTGTAAAACTGTGCTCACTGATGTGACTACCTGACATGTCTTTACCTTTACTTACAGAAGGACACCACACTGTTTAGTTTATTTTTAGCATGATGACATGGAGAAATACAGTATGACAGTGTGTTATGTCGGTCATGAACTGGTTTCATTCTTATTTTACTTGCAGATCATGCGATCCATTTTTAGGGCCAGTTTGTTCTACTGGGTTAGCCTTAGCACCCATTTTCTATAGTGCTCACACTCCACATTTCTCCCACAAGGCCTTGCAAAGACCTGAATCTTGGTTGCAGCCATCCACTTCAGCACCCAAATACTAGAACATTTGGTTCATTATTTCCACAACCAGTCTTTTATCCAGTTGAGACAATAATAACATTATCCTGCTGTATAATAGCTGTTGCTGTAACTAAATTCTAAACATTTACTAAGTAATATTCATCATTGTTTGTAAAGTTTTTGTGGTGAATAATATAGGACAGAACAATACTGAAGAATAATATTGATGCCATCAGCCAATCACTGTGCACTCATCGCTCTTGGAAAACACTCCTCTTTCCTTATCTCATTTCCTCAATGTCACCTCATCAGTACCCATCACTCAGGCTCAAACAGGAAATGTACTCTCCAGTCCAGCAGGTTGACTGTCCCTAGATAAGCACATCAGACATCCTGCAGAGCAGCAAGACATGGAGCAAAGTCAACATACAGCAGTGTGATAGCTGAGCCCTCAGATAGCAAACACCAGCAAAAGGTTTCCTAGAAAATCAGCAATATGGTTCACTTCACTTGAGTGCTGTTTGAACACAGAGTAATTGCACAGTCCTAAGTGATATTTAACACCATGATGCCAGTCTGGAATTGCTCTCTTCTTCCTGTATTATAGAAATGCTAATTTTTTCATGAGTTGTTTGGAGATAGTAAAGACAAAACAGTTTAAGTTATGGTTTATAATGTAGGATTCATAGATCAGCATGCACATCAGCACTCAGTGACTCATGTCTGAACTTCTGGAACAGGAATGAAAATCTTTTACATAAATAGAAAATGTCAGTTACCTTCTTGTTCTCCTGTTCTTGTCATAGACGGGACCTCATCCTCCGTCTGCTAGTTTTCTTTTTCCTTTTCGTTTTACCATCATCATTTTTCTCTCTCTCATCATTCATCTTTTTACCCAGAATACTCGGCTCGTGCCCAGAGTGTCATCCCCAGCATGACCTCTTCTCAGTCTGAGCACCGCCGTTCTCACTCCCTCTCGGGTTGGTTCTCCCATCCTGTCTGAAGGAACACTTAAAGAAAAAAAGGGAGAGGTCCTTTTTTCAAGTGTTCCTTCAATCCAAGTTCAAGTCTGTGTCTGCTTTGCCTTTGAGTGCAGTGCTCTTTGGTTGTATGTAATGATTTATCATAACTGTCTGATTGTTGACTTCCTCATCTCATTCTGTTTCACTTCCTCTTTCTCCCTTTAATACATAACACATTTTTCTTTATCATCACTGGGTTTGTGGAGCAGCATCATCAAACTAAACATCTAATGATTTCTGTTTGCATACTTTACCTCACCCCTCACTGCTGTTTGTTCTGAGTTTCATTTTCCTACCTCAAGGTAAGGAAATTACCCTAACTGTGGCGCAGAAAAAAAAAAAAACCTCAATTGGATAATGTTAAAGTTTCACAAGAACGAGACAGGGGAAGCACAAAGGAGGCTCTGTCCCTTGCCAAGAGAGTGCATGTCACAAGATCCGTTTTGCCAAACTCAGGGAACAATACCGAGGCCAGGATACACTGGCCTCATTCAAGGCTGCTTTTTTCACTCACACTATTTTGAAGATTTACAAAGCCAGATAAAGGACACCAAATCTAGGAGAGAGACCACGGTCCTAGTTGGAAACATTGCTGAGGCCTTATGTGTCCACTGGGAGACAGCCACCACAATGCAGATGGGATTGTTCTGTACAGAGCCTTAGGGTGTCAGTGGCCAGTCTGGCCTCTTTACTGCAGACAGCAATATCCTCTTCAGTGATGCAACACTACGTGAGAATTAAATGTTATAGAGTAGATCTTGGATTGTAGAGTTGGAATGAAGTTCTAATGTGGTCATATCTCCAGTCATCATGATGCTTTTTATTCAAAGTCCTACAAGAGTTAATTGGTGTCTGAAATAAACTAATTACAGTTCTATTATTGATCTGAACTGACTTTGATAGGAATGCAGTCCCCTCAGTCTTACATTAGATAACGTCTCTCCATTGCAGGTGTGCACATCAGGAGACTGAGGTTTCCCTTCTTTAAAATAAAAACAAAACAAAAAAAACCCAAAAACAAATCCACAGGATCACCTATCAAATTTATGTTTTTGGAAACAACCCTGTTCTTATTCCACATGATAACTGGATTTTAAATAGCTGGAAAATGGGAGAAGAGAGAGAGAAAAATGTCAGTCCTCGGGTTCTCCAGCCATCCCAGCTGGAAAACATTAGTCGTCGCTTAGGCAACAGCACAGTGTTTGACAGTGCTCTGCTGTTGAGCACTGCATCGTGGGTACATCTGGTTCTCAGTTTGTCATGGTGGGTGTGTTTCTGTTTGGGGGTGTTGACTACATGCTTTTCAAAGCTATCAATTCCAAGAGTTTTAAAACCAACACCCTGCCACCGCCAAGCTATTGAAGCTGAAGATAATCAAGCATCCTAACACAAGGCGTGATTGGCACTAGTTTATCACTGATTTCTTTCTACTGTGTTATGAAGTACTGTGATTTATTGACCATGAATCTGTATTCATGTATGGAAATGTCTGTCAGCATCAGACTGACAGAAGCTGAATATTTTTAATGTTACTATTAGTTTGTCTTAGTTTTCACTTTGTGATCATTCCACCTTTTTTTTTTCTCATTTAGGTATGAGACGATGCTGTAGTAGTAGTCACTCAAAGAAAACATGTAGATACATGTGCAGAACATTTGCACAAACACTCTAAGAGAGAGACAATAAGATTCTGGTCCATCAGACATGTTGTTTATCCAACTTTCTCTATGACAGAATTTGAAACATTAAGAGAGTAACACTGAGAAAAGCCACAAAGGGTAAGCTGCCTCAGCACAAACAACACCACAGAATTTAATATCCCAGTTTCCCCACTCGTTTCTTAAACCTATTATTCTTCGTTCTCTTTCTCCCATTAACCTTCATCTTGTTCCAAAGCACAGGGCAGCCAGTGATAAATCTTTCACACTGGCTTTGCTGCTTTGGTCCGTGCTTCATACATTGCTACCTAGACCCACCAGTCCAGGGCATTGCATATTATCTTAAAACTCTTAACTCAAATCCTGTTTGTTTTATGCTGGTAGCTTTCTCTCTTCCCTCTGTCTGGCTCTTTCACTGCAGACCAGATTAACTAAAATGAGCTTACTGGCTGCTTTGAGGTTCAGCCAGAACTGGCCACATTGACGCATTAGATAGCAAACATTCAGTTTGCACCAGTGTATCTGAGAGTCTTGATAATTTTTGTGAGAGAACATTTTTCTCCCAGTCTTCCAAAAAATTGTTGCGTATCAGAGTTTCAGCTGATGCTTGAATATTACTTTATGTAACATATTTCCAAGGTCCTGTTATATTTTCTCTCAACTTTGAAACAGCTGCAGTAGTTTGTGTGTTTTGTTTTTTGGGGGATATCATTCATGGAGGGGGGTTATTAACAAATTTTATGAAGAATGTTTTGTTCAGTTCTTGTAACTTAATAGGTTTCAGTTTGATCAGTTAACCTTCTGCTAACCTCGCGTGTGTGCATGTAAAATTTGAAAGTCTGAAGAACCACAGCCTCCTGCAAATGCTTTGTAATGTTTGATTTTCTGCAAAATGCACACCACAGCCTGTGCAGTGAGCATTCACAATGGCTGAGAAATATTAACATCTGATGACGGTGGTGGAATTCTTGGAGGAAAGCAGGATAATGGAGCAGCATTGATTGGCCCTTGGAGAATTTAAACACTCACTTCTTCGTCCTCTCAGGTGTCCAGGCCCGTGCAGTGTCCTTGGACGAGCCCACGACTCTGCCTCGGCATCGCATCACCAGCGACGGCCATTATCACAATGGTCCTGACGACAGTTCCTCTCCTGATATCCCAGTTCGTTCACCCATTCGATGTGTTTCTCCAGAGTTTGTCAATGCCATAGCGATGAACCCTGGAGGCCGGCCTAAGGAGGTAGAAAGCCTGCATTTTGGAACATGTTTTCACCCATTTTTTCCCTCCATATTGATTTGTGTTTGTTTTGTTCATCTCATTGTTCCCCTCTACAGAGAAATATGCACAGCTACCGGGAGGCCTTTGAGGAAATGGAAGGAGGCCCCATTAGTCCTACACCCATAGTTGGTGGTGAGGTGTTACCCCAAACCCCTGCCTTCCCCATCTCGCCACAAACCCCTTACTTCAACCTGTGTAAGTTCCCCCTCCGGCTGACAGAGGGCACTGTGGAGCTCAGGCCTAGTTAGCTATTCAAAATGATAAAGTGATAAATATCCTTACTGAAGATTGTATTTGACAACAGAGAATTATAATATATTGATATCCATAGAAACAAATGTCAATTTGAAGATTGATAGTTGTTAGTTCTTCCAGACATTTACAATCACATATTGAATCTTTTTTTTCTTTTTCATCAAAAATCCTTTATGTGTAGTTTAAAACTTACAAATGGTTGATATATCATGGTATATTATATTTTAGAGTAATTTAATGTACATTCAGTGTTGAATGAGTACTGTTTTTGTAAGTAGGAAGTTACTTAGCAAACACCAACTTTTTCAAGTTTCAAGTTTTCAATTTTTTTAACACTTGGCTAACACTTAAGATACTTTACCCTGACTTACAGTAATTTCTCTCTTTACGTATTCCATTTGGTAGCACATTGTCCGAGTAGGGAAAAAAAAATCCCCACTATTACCTCATTCCACTTTCATTCAGCTTGGAAATGGGCTGCATTTCCAACGTCCAATATACGAGTTTTGTATATACGGAAGTGTTGGCTCATCAAAATGCCTGAGTGGCCACGTCTCGTGAAAAACTGAATCCCCCCTTTCTCACAAGAATGACTGCAGTCATCATTCAGTAGATGCAGCATCAGAAAAAAAGGGAAAGAGAAGCCGAGCCAGTCTGGTGTAATCCGGCCAGCTGCTTGATCCTGTCTCATTTTAGAGTAGCTGTTTCAATAAGTCCAGAAAACAGCAAGGATATACACAAACCAATGACCATACACACAGTTAAGGACAAATATACACACACTTACCTCCACTCCTTCCCTCCCCCACCCATCTCACATACACCTCTCACTAAAACAAAAGTCATGAATTAGGCAACGCGTCGTTTGCCAACTCTACCAATTACCTCATCCAGTGCTCTTGCCTATCTCCCCCAGGGCACGCCCATAAACTTTAGTCATAAAAACACACACACCATATTTTTAAACCCGCTCTCTGTGGAATAACATCCCTCTTTCCCATCAAAATGGGAACATTGTGTAAGCAGTGACACTGAGCAGTAACATTTTCGGAGATAAACAAAGAATGTTGAAATAAATGTTTGTGAGAGATAAATTTAAAAGATATGCATTTGAGTCCCTTCATCAGTTGTGTTTATAAGGTCTTAGTGTTCCAGATCCAGATAATCCTTTTCTCAGCCGAGCACACAATGAAGTTAACTGGCATCATTAGTTAACTGAGTACAGTTTTGCAGTCACCAGCAAAACTTGTTAAAGGTGCATGGTTAGATAACTGATTAGTGCACGTGACATTAGTGCACGTGACACCCTCATCTGAGTAGAGTGTCCTCAAATCACATTTCCCAAGTGTTCACTCAGCCTGCCACACACACGCGACCCACCATTAAATGTGGGGCATCTAGGCTGCAAGTACAAAGAATTGATTTGGATTCTTTGGTAAGTGGAGGATGCACGTCTCCCTACTGGAGTTCCACTGTCCCACAATGTCAGCCATAGTGATCCCCCATTCCCAAATCCCTGTCCTTTTTCTCTCTCCGAGTGACCCTTTACTCATCACAGTCCTGCACCGCTTTGGCATGAGAGTCACACGAGAGCAGTACCGGCAACACAATGGACACAACGTAGAGCACACACACATGAGACATGACATACGTAGCAGGGTTTGGATCACTTCACTTTTTCAGTTAAATTTTTAAAAAAAGTAGCAGTTTCTCTGGTGATTCAAAGAGTGAAGCACGTGCACTTTCATGAATTAACCACATTACAGAAACAAACATACACACATAGACCCATACACTGTACAGCATACACATGTTCCATTACTGTGAATCCTCTCAGCTGCTGCTGCTCTGTGTTGCTCTTCATCGCATCTGTGTTTGGGTTCCTGTCGCTGCCATGTTTCACCGCAACCAGCACCCTGCCTGCCCTCCCCCAGCAGTCTTAATTACCAAGCCATTTATGTCTTGTCTCTTGATAATCTCGTTAGCAATAGCCTAGGTTTGTTGTCCCCAATGTTTTTTTTTCTCCACATAATTATTTGTGTTTACGCTGGAGGGAACAAAGAGGAGTTCTGTAAAGGAAGCCTGGAGTTGGAACACAAATTAATGCAGTGGAAAGCATCACGTAGAACAGAACACACTCACAGTAAAGATGATTGTAGTAAGACAGATCTTAATATATGTGGCTTAAGATGGTTGTGGTGACACACACTACTCCTCGTCTTTCCCTCCAGCATTAATGTAGCAGAGACTGTGTCAAAGTTCTGGTTCTTTCATGGACATTTGGTGTCAAAATTTAACAATTAGGAATACAGGGATGTTAACATACATAAAGAATGAAAAACTAAAACAAGCTGCAGTCGAAAAAACTCACAAATGTTTAAGAACAACATCTAAGGAATTCAAATAATACGAATACCATTTTCCTATAATATGGGTTGGCCTTGGAAACCAGGCGTAAATTCCCCATGTGGCCTTTGTGCGTTCAGTTTGACCCAGCTCTGCTTTGATGTCAACTTGTGTTTGACACACATCTCATTCTGCTGACGGTAGAGTGAAGTGTTGTCACAGCCAGAGGTTTGTCACATCGTGATTGGTCACGTGCATGTCTGGCCCCTCCATCAGAGCATGAGGCATGGGCACACCCCTCTGAACATACTGCTCTTGTGTGCTAACCTGTGTTGATGATGTGTGTCTCATCTTGACAGCTGCATACCTGTGTATTAGTATGTGAACTGATTATAGGACATTTTGAGCTCTGTTAATTGTTTTCATACACTCAATTTCTTACTTAAAGGTGATAAATCATTGTTAGACTGTGAAAACAGGTAGCACCTGTCAAGATGTCTGTGATATATGATGCTGTGTGCTCATATCTGTCTAATTCTCTTCAGGTCGGTCCCCTCCGGGTCTTGCCAAGACTCCACTGTCAGCCCTGGGGTTGAAGCCCCACAACCCAGCAGAAATCCTCCTGAATCAAACAGGCTCAGGTTGGTTGTAACACTCACTCAGTTGGTATCACAACCTTTGGTGGCCACTCTGGAAAATCTGCTATGGAAGGGATAGACTAGACAAGAGCTAAATCCAAGTTTCATTCAGATGCTGTTAAAGTTTTGTCTTGATCTCTGTAAACAATGTAAAACAGAGCTATATTTTCTAGTCCCAGAGTATGATCACCTGAGAAGCATGGATTGGATATTGGAGCTGGATTAATATTTAAGCCCTTACACCTAGCACACATGAATTTACTTCCTTTGACATTCCTTGTCATGCGTACACTCTTTAATAACACAAAATTAAATAAATATAGCACAGAACATATATTCTCTTTCCAACTCCCCTGCTGTGCCTGTTCCTTTACATTCTTCTGTTTCTCTGGATTATCTCCAATGATGCTCCACAGATGATGAGAACAGTGAGGGTGAGGAAGGTAAGAGTGCTGCTGAAATGCCACAGATCATTGTCGATATTCTGGCTTTTAATCTCCTCCACCCCATTTGTCCACCTACATATCATGTGATACCACATCTTTTCCATTTTCATTTACTGTCTGGAAAAGTCACAACCAATCTCAACACAGGATTACGGTCAAATTATTTCCCCTTTTGTGCTGCTCTGTTGGTTGTTATAGTTTTTCTTTTTAGCACTGTATCACCCTTACTGACCGTGATGAGACACCCCACCATGAAATATACATAGGAAACCACTGAATTATCACACATCTTAAAAACCTTTGTAACTTTGTGGCTCAAAGAGAAACTCGTTCCTCTCACATGCAGCACCAAGAAGCTATGTAGAGTCTGTGGCAAGGTCGGCAGTGGCAGGTGGAGAGCCGCCCACGTCGCCCCGGAGCCTTAGCCCACTGGGAGAGACTACAAGCCAACAGAGGAGTCCAAGTCCCTCCACCCACACACTGAACCCACCTTTGTCCAGCAGCAGTCCCATCCAGAGCTCACAGGGGTGAGTCAAATACATGATGCTTTTTTTTGTCCATGATCAGATCTTAAGAATAAATTTCAAAGGGACAATGTGTAGATCCTCAAAAATCCATAAAGTTTTAACAGTCCCTCTCTATGTGCTTGTCATTCAGGGTGCGCATACACTGTTTATTAACGTTATGTCAAAACTGTTATTTCCTCTTCACTCTTGTTGATAATCTTAGCTAATTTTTGAATGTTTTAAACTAAAATACTCACATGCTACCTCTTAAATGAAATTAGTGAAAGTGTTGAAAGAGGAAATGGCTTCTACATGGTGACATTTGTCTTTTGGATCCATAAACAGCTTCTTCTTAGCGAGGAGAAACCTCTGTGAATCACACAGTTTTAAATCACTACAAGTACAAATAAACTTTGAATACGGTGTAGTTTGATTTCTTCAAAAGAAAAACTTTATGCATCATCCAAATTGCACAGAATCTTCAGCCGGGTAATAAACTTTCCCATTTCTCTTCCAGTGACCTCCCCCTAGCAGAGAGCAGTGTTAGCACTCCGTCCCAACCCACTACTGATTCTGGCTTCCGGTCCCAGGCCACAGAGAGTGCCTACCCCACTCCAACCCCCTCATATCAAGCCGTGAACACTCCCACCTCTTCCTACCTGGAGTCCAGCTCTCCAGCCTCTTCCTACCTTGGCACTACTACCCCTACGCTGTCCTACCTTGGCCCCAACACCCTTTTGAGCAGCCATGTGGCCTCAGATGCCAACCTGCCCACCTCAGAACCCTCCCAGACCACACTCAGCCATGGAAGTCCCCGTGCACAGCACCGGACCAACATCCTTGGCTCCACTCACAGTCCCATTCTCCAGCAGCGCTCGACTGCTTATCAGGATGGTTCCATCATGGGTCAGCAAACATCACCAGCTAATGGCTTTGATGTGGGCATGCCAGGAATCATGCCAAGTGGCAGCCCTGTCCTCGGTCGTCGTCTGTCTCAGGGAGCTCAAAATAGCCCAGTCCTCAGCAGACAGGCCTCTTTGGGACAGGGGCCTCAGCGGAGCCCGGTCCTCAGCAGACAGCCGTCCCTGGGTCAGCCCATGCAGAGCAGCCCTGTGCTCAGCCGACAGCCATCGATCACACACCCCCAAGGAAGTCCGGTTTTGGGCCGTCACCCATCTGTGTCACAGGTGTCCCAGAGAAGCCCCAGTTTGGACCGTCACCCCATGCACAGTGGTTACACCACTCCAGATGAAAGACACGGGAACCTGTCGAGACAGAGCAGCTCCTCGGGCTACCAGGGACCCCCCACTCCCTCCTTCCCAATCTCACCTGCAGGCTACCAGGATGGGGGGATGATGGGGATGGGTGTAGGGTTCAGGCAGGGTAGCCCAGCCCCTGGTTTCCAGCCCCAGCTTCCAGAGAAGAGGCGCATGTCCAGTGGCGACAGACCAAACGGAGCTCTGTCCTATAGCACCCTGAATGGGAAGATAATGTCCCCAATGAGTGGAGGAAGCACTCTCGGCTACTTCCACACCCTGTCTGACTTCTCCAGGTTCAATATGCCCGGTAAGAACATATTTCCTCCAGAGTAACAATCAGTCAAGCTCTAGATCTTGAGGGGATAGCAATAGAATGGCTTTCAGCTAAATGTTTTAGCAGCTGCCTCTCGGTTTGTAGGGTACTGATGTTACACCTCACTTGACCTTGGTATTTTGGATTTTTGCTTATTGTCAGAATTTGCTGGTGTCGCTCAAATTTTCCAACACTGTATCCAGTTGTTGTTCTATCGTCTTACCACGGCCATTTCTAAAAGAAAAACATTTTTTTCCAGAAGACATTGAAGCCATTTGATAAGTGAATTGAGAAATCACACACCTTTCCTTAGACAAGAACATAGCTATATCTGCACAAAAATTTAAATTAAAATACGTGCCAACACCAGTATAAACATAAACAGCCAGAGATAATTCAGAAATGTTTGTGATGTTTGTTTGCTGTGGGTTTTCTGGCTTCTGTTAAGTTTTTTGCATGCTTACTTTGCCATGTCCATGACTTGACAGGCATTACAACCAGATTTAAACGCCAGAGTATAACAAAGCTCTGCCTACTCAACAACAAAATATGTAGGGTGTATTTTAGAGCTTTAGAGTGTATCTTAAGTGACATGTATTGTCTATACTGTGGTAAGGTATTTTAGCAAGGCACAAGGTGTCCATTTCTTTGATGTGTTTTTTTGTTGTCATTGCAGATGGAGGTCCTGAGAGCAGGCTGAATGTCAAGTTTGTCCAAGACACGTCAAAGTTCTGGTACAAACCAGACATTTCCAGGGAGCAAGGTAAGATCGCACTGAGCATGACTCACTGAGCTGAAAGATTTTTCCCTTGAATGACCTTCAGATATCCTCTGTAAATTCTTTAATTACTATTATGTGTTTGATCAGATCCATGTCCAAAAGGGTGAAGTTATTTTTGATGGTTTGTTTAATCTTGCTGGTGCCAGGTATTAGCTGTGGTCTTTTCAGTGAGTGCCATAATGTGTAGACAAATAAAGGAATAGTCCACCAGAAACCAACACTTTAAATGCTGTATCAGAGTCACACCTATAGGCTTGGTGCAGCAGTGGTCTGACATTTTTGTGTGGATGTTCTGGTATTCTTCTCCAGGGTCAGTATTATCTTCAGTGGAGTTTTCCTATGAAGCGTTTAAAATGGGGTTGGAATGATTGAACGTCTCTGTGTTGAATTTCACACACACAAGTGAAGGGACACTCTGACATCATCTCTTTTGATAAATGCATGCACGGTACACACATATTCAATAATGAATATGCAAGCAGATACAAATACACACATACACACACTGGTTTATACAAAACTTCTCTGCTTATGTGTTTTAGTTGTGAGGTCAGTGGCTATTGGCTCCCCCATCTGTGTTCGCTCATGGCCCGTATTGGATTATATCATGTTAAACACAAGCACATGCTCAACTGAAATGACATCAGACACACACACACACACACACACACACACACACACACACACACACACACACACACACACACACACACACACAC
>JBBMJY010000007.1:20271326-20298714 GCA_037833715.1 Toxotes lorentzi | reverse complement strand
ACACACACACACACACACACACACACACACACACACACACACACACACACACACACACACACACACACACATACAAGTAAATGTAATGGCAAAATCTTACTTTTATCAATACCAAACCAACTAAGGACACATTCACCCCACACACAGACCTGTACAAGAAAGCCAATGACAAAACTTTAATATATCCTAATATCTTTTACTAAGACTTGTTTGTGTATCATTTTGTATCTTTCATGTATTTGTGTATCTTTTTCTAAGTCATGTTTGTCTGTTTTATATCAGCTTAACTTCAGACTTCCATAATCTGGTGATTTGACAGACAGCATCTTGGCTGAATCTTTTGAATTAAACGGTAGAGTTTAAAAAGTAGCCTACATCAGCAACCTGTGCCGATTGGCGTCACAGTGCTAAATCCAACTTGTGTCGCATGATTCACATAATATTATGTTTGTTATGTTTGAGCCACTAGTGTCTGACAATCCATGTGACCACTGTGATCCACTGATTTATCCCTTTGTATTTACTATTTTGTTGTTTACTGAGGCCTGTTTGTTTATTGATAACATTTTGATATGTTTGCCCTTTACAGTTTCTCAAGTTGCACTAGGCCAAAGTCTTTATTTATTATTTTGATGTTTAGAAGAAGTTAAGTTGAAAGATTGTTGTGAGAAAGATGTGTCACTTAGTCATCCTTCTGATTGTGGTGCTGCATCACTCTGCTTCTTATTTAGTGTTTATTGTCGGTTAACAAACAGTTCAACCCAACACACAACTCAGAGTAGGATGAATGTGACCCCCTCAGAGATGTACACTGCTACTCTTCCTTACTGTTCAGTTCTTGTGGCACACAGTAAAGCTGACAGATGTCCTTCCTCCACCGTTGTACTGCAAGTGTGGAGGAAGTTTGGACCAAAACTAGCAGGCCGTCAAGCAACAGGCCAGGCAGTGGGTGGCATTCAAAAACTGGGACAGAGCTGGAGGTGAAATAAGTCATAGGTGGTGTTAAAGAGGTGTTAAAGAGATGGCATCCAGGAGGGAGACAGAAAGATGGATGTGTTCTGGTACTTCACAGCCAAGAGGGAGAAGAGCTGGAGTAGATGGAAGAGGAGAGGAGAGTTTAAAAAGCAGTTTCTACCCAAAGAACCTTTACAAACTAACCATATTTAACAAAATGCAACCCTGTTTCCTTCAAGTGAAATAGATGAAACATTTGCAGAATCTGTTAATGATGTACACAAGCTAGTGAGACAAAAGCAGAGTCAAGAGGCCATTGAATGTTGGGCCAATAAGTGACCAGAAGGATGACTTTAAAGCATGATAATGAGTCTCTGTGTCTGGTAGATGGGAAATTAGGCACTGGCTTGATAAAATATCAGTCACAACAATTTGATAAGCCAATGATACAACTCACCTGCATTTTATGGGAGGTTTTGTTTTTGAGTGTTTCTGTGGTACTACCCTCTGATCCTTTCCTCCCCCATGTGGTGTCTTTCCTACCCAACCAGAGCCAGAAACTTCCTTTCTCTGCCTCTTCTGCTACCCCTTTCTTTAGCTTGGCCCCTGACCCTCCTACACCCCCTAGGCAGAAGATAGGCCAATGTTCCCAGGTAGCTGTGGCAACCTACTTGGGTGGCAGAATATCTTGTACTGCCCTGGAGGCTGACTCTTACCTATCTTCTCCAGGCACTTAGAGAGTTCATGTAAAATTGTGGTCGCCAAGTGCTTGTCTGAGAACCACGCTGTATACAGCCATCCCATGATGTTCCACTAACTATGGGATCCTCTCTCTGTCCACACAAAATGAGATGTGGTCGTTCCCTGGATCCTTGCCTGGTGGATAGACTGTGGCACTTTGCTGGCCTGATATTCATTCTGGCCCTGTGGATCGGCTCTTTGACTCTTGTGCAAGCTGCTGTTTGGAGAACACATTACAGAGCATTAATTACCAGCAATTTATATTGATATATGATACTTGATTCATTGTTACCGTTCTTTAATCAAGCGTAAAAGACAAATATTCTCTGATTCCAGCTTTTCAAATGTGACAATTTGTTGCTTGTCTGTGTTATATCATTGTAAACTGAGTCTCTTCTGGGTTTCCTGTGTGTCAGCCCTAGTGTTGTTTAAATCAAGGCTTTTGCATTTTTGGTCTTTGTTTGTGTGTTCATATCTGGTGGATTTAGCCAGGTGTGTGAGAAGGTCAAGGTCAAAAGAAAGCTGCAAACATACATCATAACAGTTTAGATCTGTGGAAAAAGAGAGGCAGAGACACAGTGAGAACGGAAATGGATGGATGGAAAGGGAAAAGGGACGGGTTCTGTTTCAGTAAGATGACTCTGATAAAGGATTGCTCAAGATTATGTTCTTTCTGCCATCTGTGAATCTTGTCTTGGTTTGTAAATGATTGTCTTCTGAAATGGGGCCAAAACATGAAAAAAGTAAAGCTAGAAGAGAAGGAAAACAGAGGGGAAAAGAGAAATAAACAAGCAGACCCGGGTAATACAACTGATTAGCATGGAGACATCAACTTATATGTTTTGCACTGATGAAAAGTGTTGCTTCATGTCAATAATCAATAGCAGGTTGTAAATAAGTCCGCTGCATTTTATACTGCTCAGTTTAAGAAAGCTAATTTAAAATAAATCCTCATACAACAGCCAGCATTCAAACATTGGCAGAGTCTCAAATAACAGCTGGGCTGGGGCCAGCACAAACAAATACATGCTGCTAATAAAGGCTGGATTAAAAAAAAAAAAAAGACCTGTAGCCTATAACGACAGCTCACATGGTAAATTTAGTGTAATGTACATATCCTCAGCTCTGATCCCATCAGTACAACAACAGTCATGTCAGAGTCATGGGTTTTTTGTTTTTAATTAATTGCAGTCTTTTCTTCTTTGATGTACTCCTGATCAGTGTTAAGATACTGTTATCAAAACTAAACACTTTCACATTAAAAGCCTACCTATAAAAGCAAGGCTGCAAGACTTTAAATGTGAAAATTCTGGACATCAATGTGTGTTTGAACATGGTAGATGAACAGCGGGAACAAAGTGGAACACCTGACCCGGCTCTTGCTATTCTGATGAGTAAGTACCATGGACACGGACCTTATTGTGAGTTTATCAGGACAAAGTGTGAACTCAGAGAAAGTTTTGCATTAACTTTGGAACATGGGGAACTAGAAATAAAAGCCAGGTTCTCTCTGCCACTGAGAACTGTTTGATAATTTACAGCAAATTGAAACTCGACAGTGATAAACACATCATCAAAAAAAAAAAATCACACAGAGTCTCACTGCAAAATGTGTCTGCCACCAACACCTGATATGAGAGGTGTTAATAAATTGATAAGCAGCATGCTAATATCCATATCTGTCTTTATTCAGTTGGCCTGTCTCTGTCTGTCTTACAGTTCAAGCTACTGTTGTATGCTTACTTATTCCAGGTTTGCTCATAGCCACTTTTGATAGAGACCCATCAGGCTTATAAAACACATGACCATGTAAACATACACTATGTATTTTTGGGCCTACTGATCTAAATCATTTCAATGCATGCAATGGGCGTACTACTGCAGCCTCAATTGTGGCACGTAAATGTATTTTTAGCTTGCAGTCTCACTAGCTCCATGCAGCCCGTACTCCTGACCATCTTCTTGATAAAAAGACATGAAATATGATTTGTCCCTAATGCGAAACATACTCTCCGGCTGTGCAAAGAGTATGGTCTCTCCCAGCTCCCGAGCCTCCAGCACGCTCAATTCTTGAAGAGTAAAAACATCTTCCATCTCAGAATGAGCAGGCTCATCCGTTGGTGCCTTGAAACATGGATCTCCTGTGAACTTCCCTCAGTGAAGCGAGGGTTCAGTCTTCAGGCCACGGAGAATTTATTAAACCACATCTGGGATTGTCATTACAGAGCTGAAGCACTGGTGAAAGGCAATGGGAAGGGAATGTGATTGAGTGGTGTAGAAAGTACATGAGGGAATAGAGAGGAGCAAGGAGACAAAATGGAAGGAAAGATAAATTCAGAAGTTCCTGTTTTTGTGTCAGAGCACCATGTTAGTGTAGGGAGTAGGAAGAACTTTCTCTCTCTCTCTCACTCTGTCTTTATCTCTCAACCCAACTAGTCGCGGCAGACTGCGCCCATCCAGAGGTTTCTTCCCGTTAAAAGAGAGTTTTTCCTTTGCCGCTGTCGCCAGCTGCTTACTCATGGGGTAATGTTGGGTCTCTGTGAATCATATTGTAGAGAGTATGGTCTAGACTTGCTCTATATGAAATAAGATAAGAGCCCTGAGATAAGTTCTGTTATGATTTGGTACTATATAAATAAAATAGACTTGACTTGATTTCACAAGGGTTCTTGTTTTATAACAAAACTGAAACCTCAGTGTGAAATATACGTTTTTCATTGCACAGTATATGCCTTTTTGTTCTCTCTCTCTCTCTCTCTCTCTCTCTGTCTGTCCTTTAGTGTGTGTGTGTCCTGTTCTTTCCCTTGTTGCCTGGAATCACATGAAAGGTGGACACAAGAAGTTCAGCTTCCTGTGCTGGGTGAGGTCCAAGGACCCACTGAGCATATGAAAGGAACTGCAGAGGAAAAGAGTCAATGAACTACAGTGGTTGAGACGCATTAATTCCTAGACAAAGCCAGAGGTTTGGGATGACGCTTCAGACCGGAAGATGAGTACAGAGGAAAGCACCCTGAAAAGCACAGCCATCAGATAATACAGTGAAATTAACTGGACAATGAAATGAAACAAATGCTACTCTGAAGCATAGATTCAGATCTGCTTTGTAGTGGTTTTGTGTTTCTGCCTTTTTAAAACATGCGAGACTGATGATTGAAAAAATACTCACACATGAATACTTTTTCCAGTGGCTGGTGTTTGCACCACAGGGATCTAGCAGGCTCTTTCATCTTTGCATGTGTCCAGCAGCAGTGTTTTTGCTTGCCCCTTGATTGCATTGATGTGGTTGGATGCAGTGAAGTGTTGATGCCAGCCTCTTATGTGAGGTCAACCAGGCTATGTCAGAACAGTGTTGGAAGTCTGTAATGGTGGCCTGCTCGCATGTGACCAGGACACATTCTTTATGTTGTGTCAGGTTCATGGCAGGGGGGCAGCTGCCTGGCTCTGCCTCACTAAACCTATAGAAACTGTCAGAAGGTGAAGCCCCTGTGAAAAAGAAGGAATCAGCATTATAACCCTTGTTGCATGAGTGGAGGGGGAGCCCTCTAACCTGCTGCTCCACTTTATAGATGATGACTTGTAATGGACATGGTGACCATACAGTGGGAAAAGATTTAAGAGTAACACTGAATGTAAACAGAACTACAGGATACTCCACAGGACAGTACTTTCAGTAGATACTGTAGACATGGGCAGGCCCAGATGTATATAAGCTACAAAAATGAGGTGCAAGTTATGAAAAACTGAAATTTTCCTATTACAAAGTCATTTGTCAGCGGTGCATGCAAACTGTTGCAGCTGCTCCTGCTTGTTTCTTATTTTTTTTTCCATCTTTTTAACTTTCTTCTTTTGTCATATTTGAACATTTTCTTGTAACCTATTTAAGTTAAACATGCTCGTAGTGAGTTTATTGTTTTCCATCATTCAGCTGCGCTACTGTTGCACAGCAGTTCCGCAGTCACATTGTTTACACCAGGGACAAGCTGATTGTGCAGAGGCCAACTTGCATGGTGACCAGAGCAACAGACTTTCCCTTAGAAATCAGGAGGACACACAGAGGATGCACAGGAGGAACAAAATAACCAGGGAAAAGAACAGATGACAGAAACTGATGGAGAAGAGGAGATATGAGCCATATCTCCCTTCAATCAGTGGGAGATCACTGGACAATAAGATGGATGAGCGAGCAGCCCTGTTACTGCAAGACTCCAGACTCTGCACCCCAGTGCTTTCTTTATGATCTCCAGGGACTTCAACTGGACAAGACTCTCCTCACTTTGAGTCAGTTTGTGGACTGCACCACCAGAGGAGACAGGACCCTGGACCTGCTGTCTGCTCATGTTAAAGAGGCCAGGAGATTCTACCTCGCACGTTACCTTTTGTACATTTACATTTGTACATTTTTCAATTGACTTACTCTGTATTTAATTATTATTACTCTTTTATAGAAGTTTTTTTTTTACCTGTTCACTTCCTCTTTCCTAACTGTGTGCTATGCAATTAAAACAAAGCAGTTTCCCTGTGGGGATACATAAGGTTTTTCAGATCTAGCATCGTTTGGTTGATGGATTTTTTTTTTTCCAACTGTGGAAGTTTTATTGTGAAATAAAACACTTCAATCACACAAATACAGTAAGGACTGAAATTAATGTTTTTGAAATACTTAATTTTGATGTTGCCAGGGGATGTTTTGCAGTTCCGTACTTGTGTTATGTAAACACTGGACATGCATTTTCAAATTAGTAATGAACCAACAAGACGACTGAAATCTGAATAAGGTCATGAGATACAATCTGATCGAAACGCAAATGACCATAATTACATTTGTGTGTATGGCAGTTCTGTTCAGAGTGGATTTTGTTCCAGTGTGGTCATGCAGTGGTCAGACAAACACAACAATGAAGCCTGTGGAAACAAATGTAATGGACTGCTAAGAGAATAAAGTACTGACCACTTTAAAGGGAAATTCTACTTAATCTTAAAAATATTATTCTATGCTCAAAGACATATAAATATGCAACTGATATTCCTGACTGTGACCAACTCTACTTCAAAGCTACAACACAGAAAATGTGGATAGCATCACCAAGTAAAATCTGGAGTGACTTTATGCAAGACAAATTGAAAAGGAAACAGAAGGAGAGATTTTCTGGAAATCAAGATACATTTTCCATTCCAGGAGTTGCAATAATGGAAAATAAGACCGATTTGGATAAAGAAAACACACGCAGGCAAACAGTCTGCAGGTTCAACTAATCAGTCTCCTAAAGATTGTTTCATGCAGCTCTAAGTTTTGACAATGTCACAAATCTGAGTAATAATTATTGTTTCTAGCACAGAAGTTCTTCTAACTTGACCAGAGTGTAGTTCCTCTTCAGCTGCAGCTAGCTAGAAAACACAACCTGATATCGCCTCTGAAATTCAACAGTTCTGACATTTCTTTGCTTTGGAAAAAGTGAAGCTTCCATTGTAAATAGAGGGCTGAACACCAGCACTGCCCTAACACACACCCACTTCATCCTCATCCAGCCACAGAGCCAGAGCCAACATTTGATTGGGAATGACTGATAATGGCTGCTCTTTTGCACAGGCGGAAACACAAACATATTTGATTCCTATGATGTGCTGAGGAAAAGTATTTAGCTTTTCACGGCAGGTCACAGTGGACAAAACTGCAGCCAAAGAAGGTTACAATAATAACTTAAGGGTTAACCCTTAAGACACAATGACCTAGATGAATGAGAACCTACACAGACGTTACAATAATAAGTTTGGCATTTGTGTCATAAGGACACCATGGGCTGTTCATAAGTTTGCTGTGTGGAGAAGGATCTCCTCCCATAGACATTCACAACACTCACAAGAATCAGAGCTACTTAGCTAATAAAAGAGTTGAAACTATTTGTTCATTAATCCATTACTCAACCAACAGAAAATTAACCTGCGACCTGTATCAGGAGGAGAGCAACTCAGGAACTCTGTTCGATTCTCAAGAGCTGTAGCTGCAGCTTAGACATAACATTCAGCCATTTGTGGCTGAACGTTAACCTGACTCTGCTCTGATGTTGAACGCAGCCACCTCCCTGAGTGCAGCCACTCCACCTCTCTCTTTTTTCCACACAAACCACACTTAGCGTCTCCACTGAAGGTGCGCTACTCTGCTATTTCTGACAGTATTTACATTTAGCTTCATTTTGTCCTTTATCATGTTGCCAAAGTGAGCCCCCACAACATGACGATGATGTTTTGGTCCAAGTGGACACGCATGGTTCATTACATTTCTTAAAACTCCCTAGGCTAACACTTAGCTGATAGTTCTTTCTCTTCTTCATTTAGGAATCCTCTTGCAGATCATTCCACGTTTTGAAATACCTTTACGCTGTCTTACACACACAGCATCTTAAATATCTACCCACAGACGTTCAGTAACCTTGAGGTCAGGGGACTGACAGGGCCAGCCTCTTTTCAGTTTTTAAGAAGAGTCTTCTCATTTTCTAATCTCTGTTTTCTGCAGGGGTTGTATTTACTTGGTTTCTCCTCAAAAATCAATAAAATATGTAATTTGCCCAGGGGTGCCCAAAATTGCATACAACTGTATTCAGGCATTTGAAGGAAGCAGTCTGTATGATATGACTGAAATTAAACAGGTTAGAGAGCCATGATGTTGGTTTCACCTAACTGCCCAGCCGTACTCCAGACTATACACAAGGTTGTGATATTTTTCTGAAGCCTTTCAAAACTAGGTCAGGAGTTTTACTTGATCAGGCACGTGCAAGAGCATGTATAATATTACTAGGGAAGAAAAACGTTTCATGTGTTCATTTCAACAAGTGTAATACATGTTTTGGCAAGCAGAGGGACTTTGAACAATCATGTCACTGGCACAAACAAAGTCTTCAAACCATAAAGGCTGTGTGCAGGGCTTTCATGCTTACCTTCCATCAGACTTACATTAACACTGGAGCCTTTTGTATGCTGGTACCTTCATTCAACGTGACAATCTAAATATACTCAGTCAATATTTACACAAGCGTTATCTACTCGACTATCTTCTAACACTGATTACTAGTGATGGGAATTCCAGCTCTTTTAAGAGAGACGGTTCTTATGGCTTGGCTCACAGAAAAGAGCCGGCTGTTTCTGCTCCCAAGTGGCTCCTCAGATTTTTTTGTTTCTTAAATTACTTTATTACCAAAATAATGTAAAATTATGTGTAAAATGAATTACTAATGTACAAAACATACACCATATAAAATGTTTATTATTTATATGGCTTATTGTATTTAGATGTATATCCATGTAATCGAAATGCATCCAAATTTTACTGTTTCCTGCGCTCTCTCTCTCTCTCTCTCTCTCTCTCTCTCTCCCTCCCTCTCTCTCTCTCTCTCCCTCTCCCTCCCTCTCTCTCTCTCTCTCCCTCTCCCTCTCTCTCTCTCTCTCTCTCTCTCTCTCTCTCTCTCTCTTTTTCTCTCTATCTCTCTTTCTCTGCCCCCCCCCCTAGCTTTAGTCTTGTATAGTTGCATTCACCAGAGACACGTGGATGGACACATACACCCAAGCCTAAGAAGGAAACACAGAATGGGAAAATGCAGAGTGTTATGCAGGGAGGTCTGTACAAGCCCCCCCTTCCTCTCCATCAGGCTTTAAGGTGAAGCCACAGACGGGCTGAGGACAGGCAGTGTAACTTAAAAGCTGCTGACAGAAAGTTGGCCTGGCAGGATGGTCCTCTGCTGGAGTCATATAGTCAAGATGAGAGGAAAGTCCAGCTCTGCTTAACAAGCTATGGCCTGCCAGTAGACCGTGTCTGGGTTTGAGGAAGAGATGGTCTCAGAGAGCCCATCTCAAGGGTGACATCAATGGGATAATCTCTCAGCTCAGATCCAGAATGAGTCCAATAATGTCAGTGCTGATCTCCAATAAATTTGTCATTATTGCACATAAGAGAAATAAACACTTCATCAAAGCCACAAGGGCAAGATTTTGTTTTGTTTTCTCCCGCATTATGAGAAATCAGAATCAGTAAAACAACAGCTATTCTTTACCACAGACTCACTAACTGATGAGGCCTTATAAATCACTTTGTGTTCTGTATGTGTGCAGTGCATGTCAACCTAAAACTAATATTTTGGATCTATAATATATCTTTACAATCTCAAAAAGTAGTAAAAAGTAAAATCTCACGCAACAATCTCCACATCTTCAAATTAAAGCAGACGGAACTTCATGTTTAATAACTTTGGGGGAAACTAACAATAATCAAAGCCAATTGAAATGGGGCTTGCTTAAGCCCCCTTTGGTGGTGTTTGGCAGAAAAAGAGAAATTAATTTAGCATTGTGCGGAAACTGAAACGGGAACAGGAACCTTTTGGAGCAGAAATAAAAAATAGACCCACATCATAATGAGAAATTGATTAGATTATAAAATTGTTGGTCTGCGTAAACTGCTGAGACACATTCATTTTGTTTTATTAAGTTTTATTTCCTAAAGTTTTGCACTTTTCACCCAGATGTTTACATGGTTACAGAAACACAGCAAATACAGAGTTTGAGGAAGATTTATTGATCTTAGCTTGTGTTTCTTAAGAGGTGATCTCACCATTATGTACTTACTAACAGCTGCAAGTGACAGTAAACATTTCAATATCTTAACCTGCCTTAGTTGGTTTCCTGCCTGGAAATGTTCTCAATTTACATTTCTTGAAAACCTATAAAGTATGTCATCATATCTGTGAAGATTCTCAGTCATCCAGGTCATGGTATTTCTCAGTGCTAAGGCAAGTGGACTTCATGAGGTTCTTGAATATGTTTCACCTCTCATCTGAAAGGCTTCTTCGGTTCTAACTGACAGGTGGTGAATCCAGGTATTTACCTCATTGTGGGGGTTGTTAACACCTTGAAAGTCATTGAGGTCATGCTTGACTCGTTGACCCACCCGGCCATCATGTGAGTCGTTAGGGTCACATGGCTCATGGTGGATAGTGGGTGTTAAGCTGGAGGAAGAGGGACCTCAAAACTGCATTATAAGTAGTGTCATAGACAACCTCCTCTTTTTGGTTATGGTCGTTCCAGTTTGACGCGGATGGCTTCTTAAACTTTTCAGACCATTGCTCTTCTCTGGCCAAAATGTTAGCATTGCTGTCCTTGAGTGAGTGTCCTTCAGATGGAGGTGGACTGCTGAGTCGTGTCCTGACGAGTTGGCTCTGAACTCCTCAGGTCACGAACTTGTGAAGTGGGTGTTTTTTGCATTCCTTGCTGCACACCTGGCATTAACATGCCATCTGTATCTTAATGCAACCTGCTAGCTTGCCACGTTGCTGCAGAAAGAAGGGAAACGAGTGGAGCAACATCAACCACACAACCTTTTCTGATTGCCTGCTAAAGACACACAGTGCAGCTGTATGACACCACATGAGAAAATGTCTCCACCTGACCACAGATGGATGGACATCATCTGTCTCTCTGAGTCACACATTACACCAAATGGTTTTGAATTCATCTGAACAAATTATGTTTTAGTTTGAAGTTGTTTGAAACTGACTTTTTGAAAAGATGACAGGCATAATTTACACAAACTGAATAATTCAAGAAATTAAATGAGCAAAATAAATAACTAACAGCTGTTTTTACTAACTCAACAGCGAAACATGTTAGAATGGAGCGAGTGGAGGCAGCTTATAAGAGCAGGAAAGGTGAACTAATTGCTGATCATGAACACTGCCAATAAGCTGCTTAAATGTATCTTCAGATGTCTGACTTCCCACACACTGAATTCATATCTGTTCTGCTATATTCAATTAAAAAATAGACCACAGAGTTCATTGTCCATTTGTGTTCCCTTTGCTGTTTAAGCAATTACAAATTTCGCAGACACAGAGATACAACAGTCAGCAGTGATTCTGAATTTTCACAAAACAGAACTTCCCATATCACTGTGCTTTGTGGTAGACCCCACTGATGTCATCCAGTTGTCTTTGGCTTTCTTGCATCAGACCATATGATGCTCCCATGTTCCTCCACTGCTGTGTGTGGGTCTGGCTGTGGCCTGTGTGTATCTACACCAGTGATTTGTGGTCATGAGGATACTTTTGTAAACATTCCAACTTTAGTGCAACTGCTGCTTTCCATTTTAAGGCATCTGTCTGTTTGGGTATGCCTACTGGAAATGCAGGTCTCTTAAGTGACTGACTTTGCAGCTTGTTCTTAAGCCAGATATCAAAGTTTTTGGGGTGGAGGGCTATGGCAAACTCTTGTTCACAGGAAGTGATAAAATGAAACTTGGTCTAAACGCACACCAAACTTGGAGAATCTGAGAACTGGTGCCACCAACATCCCGAAAGTTTGATTGTAAAAACTGTCTTTTTGAATGGCTATTGTTCCTCTCTATGTTTGGATATAGGTATATATAAGTATATGGACGATATGGAGTAAACTAGTTTTTAAGGAAATAATCACAACAGGAAGCTGTCTGAGAAGTACTATGCCCGAACCACTGATGGATAAACTGTTAATAAAAAGTAAGACTGTTGACTTTGTAAAATGCAGCTGTATCACAGCATAGGCAACACAACATGCCAAACTAGTATGAACAATTCCATATGTTGAGATTCATTCAAGCTTAATTTTTTGAAAAGTGACAGCCCTACTGAACAACTTGCCAACATAGACTGAGTGTCTACCCAGAGGCAACAGTACTCTGATTCACCATGGAATGCCTTTTATCCCTGTTCCCAATCTGAGTTAGTTAATACTCCATACTTGCCCAACTGGTAGTGTACAAACAGATACAAATATTTACTTAACTTAGGGCCACCATGTAATATAGTCAACCAAATGTTAGTCCATGGGAAAAATCCTAGTCAACCAAGTTTTGACTGGTCAGTTGGTCACTGGAACAAAAAAAATCAAAGTCCACAGAAAGTGACGACTCTCAGTCACTCATCCAGTCACAGGCAGTCATCATTTACATGTCAGCAGTCAGAATCTGAAGAAATACTCACAGAGACCATATGCTAAGCTGATTACATACTTGCTTGTGGTAGTAGTAAAGTAGTCAAGTAGTGAAATTTGTCAGCTTCAATGTTTTTGGTCTAAATGGGCCAATTAAAAGGAAAAAGGCATTAACATACTTGTAAAAAATGAAAAAAGATGTAGCTTTTTTTTTTCTTCATCCTTCGGCTTTAAGGCCAGAGGAGTTGCTAATTTAATAAATATAAATATTCCCCTGGGCTGTTTTGTATTAGTAAATTGCCAAATTTGCTCATAACTGGGGACACTTTTGAATTTTTATGTCCCTAATTACAGTATCTCTTTTTAATTCATTCTTCTCAAGGCAACAGGAGGCCATCAACATATGATCATAGGGGGCAAACTTCTGTTTAGGTCCTTTTTTGGATAAGTCAGCATCGACTACTGCCAAAACTAAGGCAGCTAAAACCACCCTGTCGTTTATGAAGGATTTAAATTTAACAGACATTTGGCAGCAAATACACCCCCAAACCAGGGACTGCTCCTTTTACACTAGCCGTCATAACTCTCATACCAAAATAGACCTTTTCTTATTATTAAAATAAGTAATTCATAGAACATTAGTCTGAGTATCTGGTAAGGAGACTTTGTGGCCATTCACCACTTACCCTGATCATTCTAATGTCTGAGAAGACACTAAGCTTTTACAGGTGGTGTTTTAAAGTTGACTCTTCTTAAAGAAGCAGATTTCTGTAAGTTTATTATGGAACAGATATTCAGTGAAGCTCTCCAGTGAGATAAATTGTGCCTCCTTCCTCAGTAGTTTTGCCTTATGTACTTAAAAGAACAAATAACCTCCTACACAGAACAATTAACTGTTTTCAAAATGAAGCTGGTCACATTGCACGGAATCCAAAAGAAATAAATGAAACCTTTAAACACTTTTATGCAAACCTATATCAATTATAATTACCAGAAGACTTAACGATGATAGATACATTTTTATCTACTTTTAAGCTACCCAAACAGACCAGCTAGAACAGAAGAATCTCAAGAATTACTTATTACTTAAAGTATTACTTTTAGCAATGGTGGCTTTTTATTTGCCAGAACTGAGGGCTTCATCGGCTTTACCTGATGCTTCTCGGGAAACGCCACCCCCAGGGTTTTATAAAGAGTTTAAGGATTTACTCATTCCTCTCCTTATGGATGTCATAAATTTAGCATCCAAAAGTCAAAGTCTAAGTAACTACTTATCAAAACTTAGACCAGACTGGATTTATTCCAAAGAAATCCCCTTCCAACAACTTGTGTTGGTTGTTTAACAAGCTTCTGCAGCTGGACATTGCATAGCCGTTAATCTGGAGGCTGAGAAGGCTTTCGACAGGCTTGAGTGGCCTTATTTGTTAAGGGTTTTTGGCCAAGTTTGGGTTTGGCCCTTCTTTTATTAATTGGGTCAGTGCACTTTATAAAAAAACTCAAGCCAGAAGTATCACAAATGGACCAATGTCCTATGCCTTTGAGTAGATCTAGTAGACAGGGTTTCCCTTTGTCCCCTGGCCTCTTTGTTCTAGTCATTAAGCCTCTGGCAGAAGCAATCAGACAAGACGTAGACATAAAGGGCTTCAAAGTGGGTTCATCAACCCACAAAATTAATCTTCTGGTGAATGATATAATCCTATATTTGACAAATCCATACAGCTCGCTTGTGAGAATTATGAAACAAGTGAAATTCTCCCACTTACAAATTTTGATTATTATCAATACTGAAGCCCATTCAGATGGTCCCCAAACAAGGAAAGATACCTTAGAATCATAGAGTGTAATAACCTTATAAATATGTATAAACTTAAATACCCTGCATTGGTTAGTAGCAATGTAGAGGATTTACATGATTGGATATATCTGGCCAAATAAACTGTGTTAAAATGAAAATATTACCATGGTTACATTATGTGTTTCAGTCCGTAACAATTCCAGTACCACAGAGTTTCTTTGATGATTATATTTGACAGTTCACATGGAGTCTTCAACTACCTAGTGCTCAAAAGTATTATTTGGCTGCTCAAATGCAAGTGTTTTCTTTTTTGGAACATATGCTCTGAAAGAACGAGTACATGATTTGATTTACAAATGGAACCCAAGGGCCATAATCACTGGGACTGATGATCCTGTTTTGATACATATAATCAAAATACAGTATGAAGTCCACAAGAGTCTTGGACTAGAAGCTAGTTTGAGACAGAACAAACTCATCCCCATGACTCTGGATAACAAATGTGGCACCAGAGACGGATTCACTGTCTAGAGGACAGTGATGACAATGGATCCCTGATGACTTATGAACAACTAAAGGGGAAATTTTTGTCATTTGTCAGCAAAAATGGGACCCTAGGTGACTTCACCTGTGTTCAGCCAACAACCTGACACTGAACACCACGAAAACCAAGGAAATCATCCTGGACTTCAAGAAGCACAGAGAGGACCCAGCCCCCCTCTTCATAAATGGTGTGCAGAGGGTCCAGTCCTTTAGCTTCCTGGGCACCCTGATCTCAGCTGACCGAAAACACCACTGCAGTCGCAAAGAAGGCCCAGAGGAAGCCATGGCCATCCTAAAGGACACTTCATGCCCTGGCTCTCACCTGTTTTAGCTGCTGCCGATACCGAGCTTTGGTCAGATCCACTTTCTTTACCAACTCTATTTCACACCACAGTGACTGCTTAAATACAAATCTGATCAAATATGTGCTTTCGATGTGGGATAGTGGAGGGCTCATTTTTACAAAGCACCTGAAAAACTCAGAACTTTCTGGTAGCATTATGCTACAAAACATGTGAGGGGATTTTTTTTATACTGCTGATGTCTTACTGTTGTTGTTGACCCTAATCTGGGTTTCAATCCCCCCCTTGCCTTTGAAAAACCAGTTCTGAAGGTAAAGGTTTGCACTTAAACTGCATGAAGAAGTTTAACCTTTTTAATACTGTCAGTCAACATGCAGACATGCTTGGGTGGCATTTGTGTCTGGTGTGTGCACCAGCACGTTTGTTATCACTGGTGCACATCCTTATCACCATGCCTCATGCATGTTTATACTGTATGATGCATTCAACATGTAGCTACTGGTTATCTTTGATCTCTTTATGTCTGAACCCCCCACAGAAGTTTCTAAAGAGGTATGACTGAAAATACAGAAGACAATGCTTCAGCACTGTTACATCATTTTAACTGAACTTGGTGGCAATAGCAGCCACCAGGGAGGCCAGTACAACTATTAGCTTCATATGGTACATGTCTGTCAAACATACTGTACCTTTTGGAAGAATAAGTAGGTACTGTATATTGTTTAGGACTCTGACATTTGAGCTATATTAGTCTCACAAAAAAAGATATTTTAATTTCTCTGCAAACATGTTGACACATTCAAGAGCAAAAACATACATAACCACACACGCACACTGACTGTGAAATTAAAACAAATGGCTCATTTACAAAGTACTAAAAGGTATGCTTTCACCATCTCTCATGCAAAGTAGCCATGTGAATTAAAATGGAGTTGGCATGGCTGTTGCCTTCTTACGAGAAAGTCAACAAATTCAAGAGCTCTGGTTTAAATCTCAGGGCTGGCAAGGCACTCAGTCGCCTCTCCTCCTCCTCCTCCTCCTCATCCCCCCTCCCAGACTGCATGTTCACCGCTTGCTGCATGAAGTTTGATCATGGCGCTTGTTTTCTTACTGCTCTAAACGTCCAGTGGTACTGGCACAGTGCACTCGCTGTGCCCTTGTCTTGCTGCTGCCCCCTCCCCTCCTTGCCCTCCTCTTACTTGATCTGTTTTGCCAGAGGTGTCTTTCTTCATTAAGAGCAAATGCTCTCAGAAACATTAACACACACAGCTGGGCTCTCCAACCTCCTGTGAACTCCTTACTGCACGTTAGGATACGAGGCTTGTGTCTGCTGACTGTCCCTCTGCCAATCTACAATGTGGCTGGCTGTGCAGTGGTGAGCTGTGTGGCGGACCACGCCTATGTAGCCTGATTTACACTCCTTTCTTCCTGGGCAGCCACTAGACAGCAGCCAGCTCCTGGAGGGACCAATGGCGGCTTCAGCTAAGGGGCCAAGCCCGAGGCCCATTTGGTTTTGGTTTCCTTTCGCCTGCCACTGTGCCACACCTAGCATGAGTTGGACTAAATGAGACCAGTGTGTAAATTGAAAGATCGGGCTTAAACTGAAACCAATAAAAGGCAAGGCTGTACAAACGGCTCCACAGCCGTTCGCAGGTCATATGTCTGTCTGTCTGTCAATTTATTCATGCTCTACCCGACCCGCCCTGTCTCTAACTCATTTATTCTTTGTGCACGCTATCGCATTGAAGCACTGAGAGTCAGGGGCCATGGTTCATGGGCAGTCGCTAGCATTCATTCCTTTCTCCCATTTTACCTTTCCACTATAGGCAGAAACATGTGCACAGGGAACATTCCTTCCAGTGTACCTCCACTTTTCCATCCCTCAGTTCCCTGAGAGGGGAGAGGTCTCCGTCCAAGCGTTGTCTCAGCTCTGTTCAGAGTACAAATGACCCTGTTAGTCTGCATTTGTAAAAACAATGTCACAACAATAGTACTGATAGATATGGAGAGAAGACAATTAAGATCAGTGCCATTTGCTGGAATGCAGTGTTTACAGCTAAACAGAAAACACTCAATCCGAGGAGGATGTAGAAAAGGATGTGTAGGTATGTAAGTGTACATTACATACAACTTAAATATATATCCATTACATTACCTATACAATATAAATATATAGGTAATGTCTTCAGTGGCAGTGGCTTCAGTTTCAGTGTCAAAAATAAAAAAAATAAAATTGTTGATTCATTTTCTGTCATTCCCCTATTCAATAAATCAACTACTTGTTTCAGCTTTAAATATAGGTATGTTGACTGTACATATGAGGCATATGGATTATTTATAAAAAGGGGCTACGGTTCCCTCATGGTTCACTGGATGGAGATGTAAACACAGAACTACATCTGAAAGATTATAACCTGATATCACTGGAGCATTTTTCAAGCCCAATTCAGGGGAAGATAGAAAATGTCTGCTGCCATCTCTTAAAATGATCGTGTTAATCATAGAAATGAAAGGGGTGCTGTGCAAAGGTTTTAAAGCTACATCCTCCCATTCTGGTTGCAACAGCTGGAGACATTCCAGGTCCTATTAGAGCTGCCTTCTGGCACTGTAGAAAGTAGAGTTTCGAGAGAGGTGAGTTTCATTAAGTATTCCAAGAAATGCTTGATGTTTTTTTAAAGCCTGCGGCTGAAAATCCCACACCCAATAATAATCCCTCTCATCTCTCTTATTTAGCACATTGATTCTTTTTGCTGATTGATGGTATCAACCAGCACATCACTGCTGAAATACAGATACTTTTTTAATACTTTTACTGCCACATCATCATATTGATTGAAGTGAAAAAGAGTTGCCACTGGTTCACTGTGGAAAAACATCAGTCTGATCATTTGCACACAGTTTAAAACAGATCGCTTTAATCACACTAACACTTTGGATAATGTCTTTTTGTTAGTTACATTACTTTCATACACTCTGACCATTAAGACTGGAGGTTGGCCGAGCTGCTAAAATGCATGCTTTCATTTAAAACTGACATGACTGATGATGAATGCATGCATACTTAACTTCAGGAATACATTACAAAGTAGCATTTGCAACAAAAAGGTTATGTTTTTCAGTAAAGTAAAAACATACCAATAATGTTTCATACCATGTGTAATTGTATGAAATGTAAAATCAGTTTTGTTTTAAATGAGAAAAAACGCCTGACTGGAACTTGTTGTCTGCTTGGTAAGTGTCAGCTTTTCTACTCAGTAAGTTTAATGCCTCAGTAGACACTTGTTTGGACCAGTCAGGCTGTAACTAGGACAATGTCGCATTTCCTTCAAGTGTAACAGCTAACCACATGTACACAGACACACACATGCTCTAATACACTTGTAAATACTTGTATAAGGCTCACACAGAGATCTGTCATAGATTGCCTCCGTGGAGCTGCCTGACAGATGGTTGAAGGTGCCCCAGACATTTCTAAGAAGTGCACTCATTTTGGCTGTAGATGGTCCCGTGAGGTGGAGAAGGTGCATTAATCACTATATGACTGGTGGGCCAAAGGGATAATCCTTTTACAAGGGTGTTCACAGTGACTCTGGGAATGCATTTCTCAGTGTCAAGGTCGATGTAAGTGCAGTTAAAAAGTTCTTTCAGAGGTGTTCAACAGGATGAATGTGAAAATGTGCGATGAACTGTGCTCGTACATACTCTCTGCTTGTCCTTGACACAAAACATAAAAGTGCAGTTCAGTGTCCCTAAAAGTGGTTAAAAAGCTCTGCATGGATATTTGCATCTGATAAACAGTACAACCTCTTTACACAGTTCAGGATATGAAACTGTCATTTATCTCTAAAAACAAAGGGAATGTGTTTCTCTCTTCAAGAGTTAGAAAGAGCACTTACAGCGCTAATTATTCATCAGTAACAGTGAAACCGACTTGTCTGATGTGTGTGGATGTAGATATATGTTACGCCATTTCTGTCTGCTGACTGTTTTCACCATGCTGGCCATATATATTATTTTTGTGTGTACACGTGTGTTGCATGGTGATGGATTATCTCCAGCACATGTAGAGCAAAACAAAGACATCATCAGTTAGTTTGTACTTGTGTGCAGTTGTGTCTGCTGCTGCTATGTGTGTTGTGCGTGTGTCAGCTCCTCTGTGCAAGTAGTGTAGTGACATGACTGCTTTCAGTGGGATTGTCTGTTAATCTGCAGTCTGCAGATGGCAGTCTGACAGCTCCTGTTGTCTCCTGGTAGTCATGACAATGGTACATCAAACACAGAGAGCTCTGCTGCTCTGCACTGGATGTATTTATGGACTGTGCACTTGTTTGTTATGTGTATGTTTAGGGAGGTTTCAGCTGTAAGACCTAAGCCTAAAGTTTGGTGGTAGCTTTGGTTTGAAGCACAACACAGGGAATTGTTATTGGGAAGATTCAAAAAGTAATGTCCTTCTTGCCCTGTGAACCTGTGGGTCATATCAGAGCAGGGTTAATTTATTTCCTTTTTCTTGTCCATAGTATACAGATATAAGCTTTTCTTAGCAGACAGTCAATGGATACATTGCATTAAAGAGTAAATTAACACTAAATCCACTTTTTTGACTCAGTAAATTACTGCATGTGTACTGTCACTCTGTTAAACACTCTGCTGAATTGATCCTGGTCTCATTCGGTAATGTTCATTAAAACAGTTATTTTCCTTTTCCCTGAAAAATCCAGTCAGTCTACACTCTACATCCCAAAAAACATGCAAAAAGTCACCGTCTCTGCTTTAGGTGTACGAGTGAAAAGTGACCCTTTACTGGCCGACATAGACATTAAAACAGGAGTCACATCCAGTACTGCGCAAAAGTTTTAGCCACTTTAGATGTTCAGATTCATATCCACCATACTATCAGCAAGGTATCTGATCAGATCCAAATTCATTCTACAGCAGGACAACGACCCCAAACACAGAGCCAGGGTCATTAAAAACTATCTCCAGTTACAAGAAAGACAAAGAGTCCTGTAGCAAATGGTCTGGCCCCTCTACAGCCCTGACCTCAACATTATGGAGTCGGTCTGGGATTACACGACGAGACAGAAGACACTGACACAGCCTAAATCCTCAGAACAAGTGTGGCAAGTTCACCAAGAGACTTGGAACAAGCTGCTTGCCACGTACCCCCAAAAACTTTGTGCAAGTGTATTGAGGAGAACTGGTGCTGTTTAAAAGGCAAAAGGGGATTGATGTGACGTTTATTTATGTTTATTGCACTTTGTATGACGCACGCTGAAAAAGTTGGTCTTTTAGTCAACATCAATATCATTATCATTTATTGACTCAAGTCAAGTTTGCAACTAATTAACTGCCGTTTCCTCCTATAGAAAAGAATCTATGCATCTATTCGGTATCTTTAAGCAAAGACTTCAACATGTTCTGTATTTGGAGATACTCAGTATACTCTGCCACTGAGAAGTGTTAAAAGGCTTGTCAGGTGCTAACTTCAAAACAGTTAGATCTTTATCCTGTATATGTTTGTTAGACTAGTCCGACATTCAAGCTTTTCTTGCTGTGTAAGAATTTAATTTTAAAAAGCAAATATCTCATGATTGTATTCTCATAACACCTTGCTTATTTTTGAAATGAGGAATAAAAGTGCCACCAGGCCCCACAGACAGTGGATGTGATGCTCCTTTTTGAGTCAGCAAAAGGCAGTTCTATTAAAAGCCCCTGTTCAGTGACCCTTTGTGAAGCCAAAGCCTTGGCAGCCTGCCCAACACACAAAACATAGAAGGGAAAGTGCTTGTCTTAAGGAGGAAAGCACAACACAGAAGGTATGTTGTGCTTGAGTGCCATGCCACTGGAACACAGGAGTTTGATACTAAAAATACCTGCCTCCCACCACACTCACACTCCCAGAACGCAAGAGCCTTTGCACTGGAAGACCTAACAGCTTGATGGCAATTACTACAAAATTGCTCTTATTTTCTCTAAGTCTTCATAATTTCCAGTCAAGTTGTAATTCATCAGTTTGTGTGTGTTTGCATCAAATGAGCCGGGTATGAGCCGCGGAAATGGGTAACGCCCTGCTGCTATTTAAAGCCTGAACTATTCCAGGTAGGCCCTGAAACTTTGCTTACTCAACCATGCCAAACATTTACCAAAAGTCTCTGCCTGACACCTGTGACCAAGTCATGTGAAAGCAATTAGTGAAAACCAAATACAGACATTTCATGTGTAAGTTAGGCCACCCAAATCCATCACTTATACAGGACTAAGGAGTAAAACCATTACAAGACGATTAAAATTCACTCAGAGTAAATACAGTTATTTTTTTACTTAACTTACAATAGTGAGCGACGGAGGAGGAGACATCAAAAAGCCTGCATGTGTGTGCTCAGTGTTCACAGACCACATGGCTCAAGCAGCTATCAAGTGTGGCCAAGACTCTGGTGGATACATGTCAACTATGTAATGTACTTTAAAAAATTGTCACATCTCACATTGTCTGTTCTAGGAAGCACTGAAATGGATGCGTGTGACAGTGGTTTGACCCCATCCAGGTGGTTTACATTTGGAGGAGAATCTATATATAGGCGAGTTAAATATGAGCCAGGTGTTGTCACAGAGCCCGGGCAAAGCTGTCTGCCTCTTTGGTGTCATGAGCGGCATACTTAGAATACACAGCCAAGACTCGGACAGCCACGGTAGCTGGGAAAAAAAACAAACAAACGTACCCAGAGTTCAGGAAGCCATTCTAGGCCAGTGAAGTTACACTACCAACCACTTTATCAAAACCAGAATTAAAAATTGACTTGAGGGTAAAAAAGGAGCGTGACTACACTTTACTGCACAAGAGCACTATATTGTAAGCAAAGGCCAAAAATGACTAATACCAGTGAAATAGCATAGTTTTTCATAGCACATAACATAAATGAGTTAGTATATCTGTATTTTTGTATGTCTTAAAAGAAAAGTTTGCCACTTTGGAAACAATAAATAAATATAAATTTCAATCGAGAATTAAATAATTTTCCACACCAGAAATTCTCTTTGAATAAAGCAAGTAATGATCAAGTTTTAATGATTCCTACTACTTTAAATCCACTACTACTCACACTGCAAACACATAAAATATGTGTCCAGTTATATGAATATGCATATAGCTAATGTTTGCCTCTTCAAGATACAATGAAACTCAACTGTATATAATGCTCTGTTCTTAGAGGGAAATAAATGAGTTATCTTTGCAAATCAAATTAAAGTGGAGCTAATGAGACATCAGTTCCTCATTAAGGAAGGCCATATGGTACACGCTGACTACATATTACGGAATAAAAAATCTTTACATACAAAAGACACTGCCCACATATCAATGCTGGATTAAGAACCCACACTATTTGAGTATTTCTATATCCCATCTTGTCTTTATCTTTTCAAAACCCACAAGGGTACACATATCAAAAACTGGCTCAATACGTATTTTCTGTGGTTCAGAAATGTCCACATACTGAGAGCAAGGCATCAAAGAAGCATTTTTGTGTGAAAGGTGCATTACAAATCAAATGTATTATTATTCTAGGTAAAAGTTACCAAGTTCAAACTTTAGCAGACATATTCTAAACAGACTTGGAGAACTGGCTACCTTTGATCCAAGGAAATACAAGCAATGCCTCGCTGACCACAAATGCCATCCAGTTGGCTGTCCTCTGGCTACAATCTTTCACAACTCTTCATGGCTGCCAACCCGCACAGCTCTGCCTACTTCCATTCTCCACTCCATCACTTTAAATCTGATCCTCTGAGTCTTGATTCAAAACACGTATTGGTCAGTAGTCTGGGTTTTGGTCCACCACAATCAAACACAATCCCTCTCCTGCTGGTGTTTTGCCTGAGCGATAGACAGGAACAGGAAAAGAGAGACAAAATGTCAAAAAATGAAACGTGAAACACGCATATATTCACTCCAAACCACTACTGAAAAATTTGTCTTCAGTTCCTCAAGAACAGATCCTGGAGCTGGACGTTTCTGCACATGCTTCATTCTCTTTGTTGTTTTCTTTCACAAACCACACGTCTGATCCCTGTCCATGATGGCAGAAAATCCATTCCATGTTTTCACAGTGCTGCTATTCTTGTTTTGTTTTTTGTTTTTTAGGGTAGATATCTATTTAAAATTCCTCGGAACGTCCCGTACTGACAAACTCTGTTAAGATGAGGGACTGAGATTTGCAAAGCTGCAGAATTTTGGATTTCTGTCAGTGCTTCTTGATAGTTCACAACATCATAGCTCTCTTTTAAACTTGAAATATAATACAGGGCCTATAAAAACTTCATGGATTTTGTGACAGTTCACCAGCACCACTGGGATTTGTCCCAGTATGACCATACACCACTGCTTTATGTTATTATGTATGCCAATCCGATAAATTTACTTAATCGCAGGTTGTTCTGGCCCACTATAACGCCTGCGTATAACACTGCTCAGGAATAAAGGTGCACTGAAATAGATGGAGTCTGTTCTAAAATACTACAGTATAACTAATGATTTTCAGGAACTACAGATGCTATTTTTGTGAGAAAGTGCAGAATATTTACCAATGAGTCTTACATTCAAGCAAGGATGTTGGCAAGCAGGAGCTTATACAGAATAGGAAACTGTAGTGCAAGTACATTCCATACTGCCATGTGCAGTTCAATTTGCTGTTGAAATGTGTACTATTGCATCTATCAACACAGATATTCATCAGTTCTGTTTATACATTTTAGGTGGTGCAGAGTAGCAGATGAGGAAATGGTAAGAATTCTGTTCATTTAACAGTACCTCTCACCTCAAAGCATTCACTGTCAGTGCCCCAGTCAGCTCAGATTTCCTTGGTTTTGGCTGTACCAGGTTCAGCTCCACTGCATATAAGGCGTGCTGGTCTTACGTCTGTGGCATCTGTTGTGGAATGTGATGAATGCTGTCTGTACAATTCTGACAGTGTTATACTTGCATGATTTGTACCCAGACGAGCTGCTCCACCCTGATGCTGGACTGAGGCTAATGTTTGGATGTTTTAAATGGTTTTAAATTCTGTACCAGCAGCTGAGCATTACCAGACTAAGTACCATTCCAGACATCTAAACACATCCACATTATTTCTATTATTTCCAGTAGTTCTAGTTCCTATTTAAGAGAAACCTCATAACAAGTAGGTTTATATTTAGTGAGGAAAAAAACTGAAGCTCCCACCACCAGGCTATATATCTGTGGATGAGTGATGTGTACCTCTTTCCACATGAGAAGTCAACCATGCAACTGCTATTACAGGTGCACCACATGCACACGTTTCCAAGTCAAGCTACAGTATGTATACAGCTGACAAGAGCAACAGACATACATCACGGTGTGAAATCATGTTATCTGATGGAAAGATCTAGCTGTAACTCAAGCCTGAATGAATCTGCAACAGGACTCATGTCATGAACTGTACCTCTTTGTTTTTAATTTGGCTATTTCTGTGTTAGCCTACTGAATCCAGCTGCAACTACTGCAACTTGAAGCAAAAGCAAAAGCAAATGGAGGAAAAAACACAAGTGATAGAAAAGTTATGTGAAAACTAGGGTTGGGTACTGTTCACATTTGAACCGATATAGTACTAGTGCCATTGTTTCAACAAAAATGTTTGTTTCGGTTGTAAAAAATCCACACTTAGATTCGAGATAAGCATTCATATGACCTTACTTAATTATTCATTCAATATAACCTTTTCCTATTCAAGCTTCTTAAGTGTGAAAATATGCTTCTTTTTCTTGCCTTAACTTTATAGTGAACTGAATATTTTTGGGTTGTTAGGACTGTCAGATGATGATGTGTTCTTGGGGACATTTTGGACCATTTTCCAATATTAAATAGACCAAAGGATTTGTCAATCAATTGAAAAAACAACTTTCAGATCAACTGATCACTAAATGAATTGTTGGTGCAGCCCCACTGAAGACAGCCAAATATGAACATACAATATTAGGTCCACTGTTATCAAGATGAAGTTGCAAATATTAAACAGAAATTACTTCACATTTTTTGTGATGTAAATGTGGTACATTTATCAGAAAAGGTTATGAGGCCCTTTGAACAAATGGTATAGTAGACATCCATGCCTTGCATGACAAGATAAAAAAGCTCTGTATCCAGAAGCAGAACAAACCCCAAAACTGTCATGTCATTAAGATAATGATGTTGTTTACCAGTTCTCAAAACATTTAAATATTGTGAGATAATAAAACTTGACATTGTAGTAACAAAAGAAAGTAAAGAGCATTTCTGCCTTTGTTACAGCATGGCATTTCTTCTGTTAGAGTTCAGTGGACAACTCAGGACAGACCCAACAACTCCGTGTGAACAGCAGCAGTTGTAAAATGCAGCTGCTGTTCAGAGGGGTTTTTGCTGAGGTCTGTGTGAAGGAAAGAACTGTCAGTCATTTAATGTCCAGCCCAGAAAATTAGACCAGATCTTAGGAAAAATGCACATCAAGTTTTGCCACAACAAGTGAGGTGACATTTGTGGGCACTGTTTGCAAACTAAATGTATGGGGTGTTGAATTTTTTTAGACCGGTCACTTCTTTAGATGCTGTCTGAATAAATGTTGACCATGGTGTTGCAGTGCATGCTGTAGGATGAGCTTACCAAATCTAAGAACCCACAAATTTCATCCACTACAAAACTGACAAGGACAAGTTTGCTTACTCTATCAGAGATTGTTAATTAGATTGATGCTGCTTTAATTGGCTGAACTTTATACAGAAACAGGCTGTTATCAATCATTTGAAAAAAAAAAGTGTACTTATAATATCTTCTTCAATAGATTTTCACTGTAGTGACTTTAATTTTAAGAGCCTGTGTTATAAGGTCACAGTTTTAGGAAACTTAATCCCCTTGAAAACACCCTAACCCTCATAGTGTTTCTGGATGAGAATTCCAATCCAATAAGTTAGCCCACAAAAAAAAACAAAAAAGAAAAAAAAAAACAAAAACAGTGTTCAGGAGAACTGATGGCTGTGAAAAAAACAAAACAAAAAAAAAAACAGTCCACTAAATAATGAGAAGTCTATTCTTATTTCTGGACTCTGCATGCTATTCATGACTTGGAGTTATAATTAAAATGGGCGGTAAAAAAGAAAAATAGTGTCAATGCAAGTATTACACAAAATCTGCTTTAAGACCTAAAGGACATCTTTCCAGACTGGAGTTAATCAAGAAACCATGTCACCACTATTTGCCACAGAACAGCCCTTATTGAGTTTGTGGAATGTACTTTAGAGATTAACCACAGAGAGAGCTTTTTTTATGTTTTTTTTTTTTTCTCAGGATTTTATCCACAGCTGGGTTGAAAATAGTCATTCCTATTAGAACTGCACTTCTGCAGTCATTCCTATTAGAACTGCAGATTGGTCACTTAATGAAATCAGTTGAATTAATCAATTATTTTCAGACACAATTAATCAGTCCCTTTTTAGGCAGAGACACCAAACTTTTCCTGGTTTCTCAAGTGGGAGGATTTGCTGTTTTTCCTCTGTTTTATATCACTGTAAACCAGTGGCATGCGGTGACTTTTACAGATAGGCAGGCAGAGCCGAGGAACCAGCTACACCCCCACTACCCCCACCCCTCAAACCACCATCTAAATTTGCGAGTCAGCATTTTACTATACCGAGAAAAATGAACCAGACTAAAACATACTTTTTCATGACAGTAGTAGCAGTGGCAAATCACTCTTAAAATCAGGGCCTGTCCTGTCTCATGATTTTGTGCTGCCTGTCTTTCCTGTGGGGCTCTATACAAAACAGTACATACACTTACAATACATTTGGCTATCATGCAATAGTAAAACGCTCTAGTAAAACTTGTTATTGTGATTACAGGTTATGTTTCCATGTTATTGTTTTGATACATAAATGGACTTTGGAGGAATTAAGAGCATCAGGCACTAACCTACCTAGAACATTCACACCCAAAACTGAAATGACAGGGAATAGAAAAAGGTACCTGTGATTACAGTGTTTTTCTTTGACACACACACACACACACACACACACACACACACACACACACACACACACACACACACACACACACACACAC
>JBBMJY010000007.1:20251929-20271226 GCA_037833715.1 Toxotes lorentzi | reverse complement strand
ACACACACACACACACACACACACACACACACACACACACACACACACACACACACACACACACACACAAACACATGTTCTGACCACAGCAGTGACCAATATATTTATGATTGTACAGCGTAATATCTAGCTCCCAGTAGAGTGTTTACAAAAGGCAGGAAATCACATGAGCTTGTGTGGTTTCCCACGCTGACTGGGTGGCAGTGACAACAGGAAAGATGGCCAATGGGAGCCCAGGAGAACAGGGATCCAGAGGCCTGTATAATAAATGTATTCTTCATCGGGTAAATTCCTACGCTTACTACTCTTACTTTCATGTTGCTTTGTGTTTTCAGATTTAGAAAAAAAAAAGAAAAAAAAAGAAAGGTCTGGTTAGGATTGGGCTAAAAGAATTTTGTCAGACCTTTATGATTCACATAGTTCTGTACTGACTGAGAATCACCAGTGTATTTCATCCTTATTATTATTCTTGAGAGATTTGAAGCTGTTCTGACCTTAGTAATTTTTCTTTATTAGGAAAATCCATCACAATCTCATTTTGGGATCTGTTTTAGGCTAACCCATGATTTAGAATAAAAAGAAGGTTTCCTCTTGACAACATGACAAATTAATGACGTGTCTGCAATTACTTTCATCTTCACTGGCAATGCTGTGAATATTTCATCCACTTGGGCAAGCCCTTGGAATACACTGGCAATGCTAACTTATAGGACAACTTTGACTCTTTTTCAGTTAGTTCTGGTTGGCATCCACTATAGACAGCTTGGCCAGGGGCTTGAGAAGCCAGTCCAAAAGGCCTCTGCCATGTTTACTGTACTGCACAAGCCTCGGCACGGCACAACATGGGTGGCCCTGCTACGCAGTCGCCTTCAGTCTCAATGAAAATGCGGCAGTACTATGGAAACACCGCACCCGTTTGGCTCAATTTTTACCCAGCACATAACAAGACAGTCCTTATCCTGCACATGAACTATATGGTTTCACCTCAGTGGACGTTTGCTTATGTTCCTATACATGTCTGTGAGTGTCTAAGCCAAGAATAATGGAAAAAGGACAAGGGTTTCTGAAAAATTTGATAGTAAAATAAAAACTGTTGCATGGTTTTTCCCGAAGCATGATGTCCTCACATGCAATGTAATTTAAATTAAAGAGAAAAAAAATGAACATGCTATAAATATGGATGAATAAAAAAAAACTGTAGAATGTTCAAGACTTTTGCAGTTCAACACTTTTACTAGTATGGGTGACATCCTGAATGGCAGTTGTCTTGTGGTGATTTCAGGGCACTGAATTGTTATTTGAAACGGCAACTCATCAACCTCTTACGCAAAGGTCAGACACCCAAGAACCGCCAATTATTGTGTAACTGTTCCTCAGTTAAAGATGCTTGCCCTTTCGTGGCCTTAACAGCACCTCAACATAACAATGTATCCTATAGTCTTTGCTTGGTGTTCCTATCACCATGCATTTTGCATGTGTGCCCAAGGAAGTGTTTGCATTATAAATGTGACATGCTAGCCTACAATGACGCACAGCACAGCATATGGTCCGCCTCCAGTCTGAAGAGCGCTGCCGCATTCCACATGGACATCAGACCTCAGTCATAGCATTTCTGTAGATAACCGGTAGTCCTCGTTGAACCTAGTGAACCACTTAAGTTGAACTTTTAATTCTTTTTTTTTTTATTTTTAATTTTTTTACCTCAGGTCAGTTGAGGTTATCAACCTGCATCCATATTTTTAAAAAAGCACGCGTATTACAACTCTACTTTTTCTGGAACTCCACTTGTTGCACCACACTAGTGATTTCCAAGCTAGAGCCCAAGTTGGATCCTTGAGCAGGGTCTCGGGCAAAATGAATCATTTAATTTCACTGGTATTTAATTTCAGTGTTACAACGTTTGGCTTAAAATCACAGACAAACACAAACATACTCAAAAATACACGTGTACACATACACACACACACACACACACACACACACACACACACACACACACACATATGCTCACTCACAAGAACAGTTTGAAATGGCCAGTGTTCCTTGCACCATTAACTGCCAAAGGGCCAGGATGACTCACAGGCGTTTCATTTGTTTTAAGTGTCCACTACAGCAACGGATCCAAAGTCTTGCAAAATCTGACCAACTGCTGCACTGCTCCCTCATCTGCTCTGCCCGATTTTAAAAGGACTCAAAACTTTCATGGACTCTGCACCCAGGACAGGTCACAGGGTCGGTGTAATTCAGCGTGTGCATTCAGATGGTAGTCGTTCAATTTTCCTTTTTCCTTTCATGTGCTTTTCTGTATGTTTGGTACTTGCCGTTACAGTCGTTTTCCAAGATAAGAACTGTCAAACAAGACTAATTATAATGGAAGGGGAGGGGGCGGGGGTGTCCACATTTTGTTGGGGAGACTGATGTGATTAATTGTACAGTAATGGAAAAGAAAGTTCCTTCAGCGCCAAAAATGTTTAATGAATTGGAATTGAACAAGAAAGGGAAAGTGAGGTGGGTACACTGAGTGGAAAATTGGGAAAATAAATGGAGGATGAAAGATGGGTTTTCAGAAAATGAAACGGAGGGAAGAACAGCACTGAAACAGCAGAAAAATAAGGAGGAACAAGAAGGATGTTGGTATGAAAGGGTGTAAAGGGGGCTATAATAACTGTGGCAGTGATGAGGTGGTTTTTCAATGGGTTGTTAGAGGTTTACTTCAACATTTTGGAAAATACGCTTATTTGTCTTCTTGCCAAAAGTTAAATGAGATGATTGATAACACTCTCATGTCTGAACAGTAACATGTAGATAGTCTGTTAAATACAGCACTTGTGATTTATAACAAGTGGCTTAAAGGAATGGAAAACTGACTTTTTGAGAAATATACTTTGGTGCTTTCTGGTGGAGAGTTTCTATCACACCTCATATCTGTAAGGTAAATACAAGGGTACAGCCAACAGACAGTTAGCTTAGATTAGCACAAAGACTGGAAATGGTGGAAAAAGCTAGCCTGGCCCTTTCCAAAATCTACTGCCAAGGAACATAACTGTCCACAGGACCGCAATGGGATGTTTTTTCACTTAGGCTTTCATACATATTAAACAAACAAGACATGATGTGTTAATTAGCTTTAGAAGTACTGGTAGGTGGATTTTGCTAAATTTGGACAGTCAGGCTATCAGTTTCCCCCAGCTGCCAGTTGCTTTCTAGCTTGTGTTAGCTAACGAGCTGCTGGCATTACCTAGATATTTACCTTACAGACAGATGGAGAGTGGCAGCAATCTCAACAAACGTTTATTTCACACAGCATCAGACCATTCCTGTGAAACTTGATGCAAGGAAATAAAAAAAATGATATGAAGCCTTCTAGTGTGAAGCTAGCAAGAGGTGAGATACAGAGAAATGCATAGAGAAATGCAAACCTCTCTGTGTATTGGAAAAGTTACTTGTGACTCAATAAAAAAAAAATCACTCTTAATTATTTTAGGTTAGTTAATTAATTGACTTAAAAGTAAATGTCATTCATTACACTTGTTGTTACTTGTTACTTTTGTTACTCAGGACAGTTCTGCCAAAACTGCCACTCTAAAGACTCCTCACCCACATGCCACATGTTCTGTATTTATTATGTGTAGAAATAGAAAAAAAGAGACATTTTGCTTTTACAAGCAACCTGTCTACAGCTGGGAGGCATTTACTGACCATCAACACTTAACTTAGTATTAGCCTCAGTGACTGCATCAAGTACTGCTGAAGTCCCAAACTCAGTGAAGCTGCATAGTTCACACACTCTCCAACTCTGGACAAAACCTGTTGATTTTTTTGTGGGCTTTGCAGTGGGCAATATTAGCAAGCCTACTCCTTAATGAAACATCACTTTAATGTCTTACAAGTAAAAGGTTACAGAAAAACACTGGCCAACATCTGTACATGTCCGCACAGATGATAAACTGCACATGAAAGAGGCAGGGTGGCACTGCATATACAGCCAGCTCATCCTCTATCCCCCAGACCTTCTTGAAACATCACCCTGCCCTTGTTACACTACCGTTCCTGTTCCACTGCTCACAACACTTCCTGCTCCCCTGCTGTCTTCACCAACTCCCTAAATTTTCCTGAACCATGAGCTCTGTTCTCCCCCACATTCTGTATAAAATTAACAGTGCTATATCTTAAAAACCAGCACTCCTACATGTTCCATAAATCTTTCATAACTGTATCAGAAGGGACACATGCATGTACCCAAATGCTTTGCACGCCCATACACCCATCAGAAATTCCAAATGTGAAAAGTCAAATGTTGCCTTCTCATTTAACGTGTTGACTGGTTGCATCTGTCAAGGTGTCTGCTCTTCTGTCTTAAATGGATCATTATATCTATCTATCCATGGGTGTGTACAAACAGTTTGACAGAGTAAGGGCTGAATGATAAATGGCTAAACAGTCATGGAAAAGATGATTTACCTTCTTAGAAACACATTTCTCAATGAGAATACAGCAAAATAACAGGAAAGTGCAGATAAACAAATCACCTCATTGTAGATCGTTTGTAAATATGTTGGGACGAGGTTATTGATTCACAAATGATTTAAAGCTTCGAGGACAGCTTAAAAATTCCGAGCAAGAATCAAGACTCTTGCAGACTGCATATTATCATTACTCTGAAATTACGGTCATTATGGAGAATATTGAATAATATTGACTCTCTGTCATGTGGTCACGTTGAAGGCTAAACAGATGCAAGCAGGGAGCCTGGAAAATTTGGAAAATAGCTGTGCTTACATCAGCAGCACTGGGGAGTGGGGAGTGCTAACAAGCTACTCCCATGCACAGTTTGCTTCAGATCAGAGTCTCTTCTTCTCATTACATGAAATATGCAGTGGGAGAAAATGTCACGAGTTGTATTCAATCTGCTGAGTGTGACAAGGCAACAAAGATCAGTGTGACAGAGAGTAATGATGCCGAACAACAGTGTGAGGGGATATTGTTGGCTTTCAAAACAGTCATGACGTTAAAGACTGTGTTGTATATTGTGACTGCACTTCTTATAATGTTTGTAAAAATACTGTGTTAAATACTTTTTTATTGAGAATGAGTTTAACATCATTCTGACAACAGAGGAGAATGGTCAGACTGGTTGGACAGGTACTGATTATATCTTTAAATGTGGTAGATGTAAAATTTCCTCTAACACAATAAAAGGCATGTAAATATTTTAGCACAAGCAAATCCTGGCTTAGAGGCTCTAATAAGTAACATTGATTTATAGACAATAAACTCTTACTTTCTCTCAAAACTCTTCACCCTGTTTATTTACTCCCAGAGATTACAGGGTATGACAGCATCCATATATCAAGAAGAAATAATGAAAAAAAAAAAAACGTAATTCTTAAGTCCAGCTCAATATCATAGATTTCATCCACGTGTAATTAAAAGACACTCAAACCTTAAAACCCGATAAGCCTTTTACAAGGTGGGAAGGTACACTGTATATCCATCCCTTACATCACTCATTTCTCAAAGCTGGTTGATATGCTATTACAGTAAATACAGAGGTAATAAACAGCTAAAAATCCAACCCTAATAAGATGGGGGTTGACTGAGTAGGAATGTGACATTTTTATAAGGAGACCATCTATCATTTTTATAGTATCATTAATAAAGTGTCTGGAAAGGGATTTTAAGAGAGAGCATCTAGACAAGGATTTCACCTTGAAACAGTTGAATAGGCTCTGTGGAGGGATTCCAGTTCATTCTGTCAGAGGAGCCTGGTTCTTGGAGGGGCCCACATTGGTTCATAACATTGTTCCCATTAATCACATACTGTAAATGTGATGTAAAACAAACTATCACTGTGGTCAGAGAACATTAGATAGTCACATAAAGGTTATATTTAACCCTCTGATTTCAGACTGTCTGCAACAAATTTACTGAAGTCATAAACCTTTGGTCTTACTATCAGTTTAGAGAATGCGCTTCTCCCCCTCATGCTAAGTTCTGAGATCTCATGTTGGGCAACAAAAGCAGATTACATTAATAAACCCTAACGTTTTAGTCAGTTCACATAGACTTAAAGGAGTAGCTTAAAATTTTGAGAAACTCCTGAGAGTAACATGAGAAGATCGATACCATTTTGATAGCTGTGTTTTAAGTACAGAACTGGATACAGGCAGACTTATATATATACTTATATATATATGATTAGCCTAGCTTAGCATAAAGACTGGAAGCAAAGGGAGCCAGAATAGCTTTCCTTAAAAACATACCACAACAACACCTCTTGCTTACTAATTACCACATTTGATCTGCCTTGTTTACAGTAATTTCCGGACTATTGAGCGCACCTGAATATAAGCCGCACCCACTAAATTAAAAAAAAAAAATTGTACATATATAGACTGCACGTGTATATAAGGCGCAGGTGTAGAACATGAGATATTTACACAGAAAGATGGTACACAGAAAGATATTTTTAACTTTTAATTAAATAAATGCTTTATTCTGAACAGTGCCTGAAACATGGCAGTAACACAGCAGTAACATGGCAGTAACATGGCAGTAAAATGGCTGGTTAAAAAAAAAAAAATACAGTAGCTTACCAGAAAAGTCATTGATGCTATCTTCCTCCCACTCCGCTCTTTTCCATGATGAGGGTGTGCGCACAAAGGGCAAACTGACTGTTCTGACGAATTTTGCGCGAGTGCGTTTGATTTAATTCAGACAGTTTCATTGGTCCACTGTGACCTGTGACCGGTAATTTCATTGGTCTGATATGACGAGGCTAAATGTTTTGGTGGCATGAAGCTTGTTAGCCCGTAAAAATCTAGAAATTAGCCGCATCATTGTTTAAGCTGCAGGGTTCAAAGCGTGTGAAAAAAGTAGCATCTTATAGTCTGGAAATTATGGTAATCCATACACAAACATAAATGTGAAAAACGTCAGTTTGTGGTTTTAGAGGAAGTTGCATGCTACAGCTATTCCGTGTCAAACAACAAATGGACCCAAATTAATCATCACAGTGAGGTTGCTAGGTGTGGTACCATCTGTACACAAACCACCTGTTAAACAGGTACAATGTGTTAATTGCCAATTAATAAGAAGTGGTGGTAGGGATGCTTTTGAACTGTAGTTAGCTGTCTCCCCAGCTTCCAGTCTTTAAGCTAAGCTAGGCTAATTGCCTCCTGGCTCAAACCCTGTACTGAACACATAGGCAAGAAGGACAACATATCACTCTCAGTAAGCAAATAAATAACTTCATCACCCAAATAGCTGACTTCTGTTTCCAACCCATACCACTGTTTGAGCATCATGTGCTAACACTGAGCCTGAAATCACTTGCTGTAATGTTTAATGGCTGGCAACGGCACACACCTGGAATGGCATATTTTAGACAAGTAACCACAAGTAACCACAGAATCTCATAGTGTGCTTTAAAATGTGGTAACTTTATGACTTTTTTGTTTATCAACACATCAGAGGAAATAACTTTTAATGTGCTTTCAAGCCACAGTGGAAAAGTTAACTTGGCCTCCTTCAAGGGTGTGATCGAATTATACTGGATATCATGCATGAATTTAAAAGAGTGTGTTACCAAAATTCTTTCTTTTTATTGGATGTTTATAACAAGCCAAATCCTGGTCTCCTGTATACTGAAATGTTGACTAGATGCTGACCTTTTTTGTTCTCCAATTTAAGATTTACACCTTGAAGGAAAAATATCAGACACCTGTTATAAACAAAGGAAATCTCACCTCAATGCCATTTTTGCCTTAGCAGTTTAGCATCCCAACAGTTAGGGTTGGTTTCTGGGAGGGCTTCCTTATCACAAGCTGAACTACAGTCCGAGTCTTGAAAAATGACTTTTTCCATTGATAAGACAAGCTCTGATTTGGTTGAGCTAATTGCTTATTTGAAACAACCAGCTAAAAATGCACTAAGGTTTGATGAGACCTGAGACTTGGCAATCCTAAATAAATCCCACCATTACTGTTTTTGTTACCCCTGTAGCCTCAAGTGAAGCATTGTCTCACAGCTACTTGGAAACTTGTGAAGAAAAGTGATGGTTGCTTCATTTTTCAAAGCTTGTTGTCAGTCTGGCCTCAAACCAGACAAGCTTTTCCAAGTTTGACAGCAATGGAAACAGTTCACTGGGAGAAACACTCCCCTGGAAAGCATGCTTTTGACATTATGTACTGTCCTACAGCTGACCACAATTTTAAGGGATAGCCCCTGCAAAAAAAATCTTTATCACATTAAATACCATTTTACATTTGATAAATTCACATTTATGTACACGTGATTGTCAGAGAAACAGCCTTTGTAACAATAATGAAAAGCTTTAAGACCCTGAGTTTTACTTCTTTATGCATAGAAATGGTTCATTCTACACTGACATGAACCTGCTTTTTTGGTGTAACTTTTAACATGAATGCCTACGTACCATGACTTTAACTATAAAACAAAGCAGATACCTTGGATGAGTTTCAAATCTCAAAGGACATCACTTTTGAGTTTAAGTGGGGCTTTCTGTCAAGGGTAAGCCATCTATTGCTCATGCTATACTGCACAATATATATCCTCCCTCATTTTCTCTTCTCTCGTTCTCCTCTCTCTATAATCACAGAGCAATGTTTTGACTGGCCAAATCCCTAGCATTTCTCCTAAGGTTAGTGCACAGTCAATCATAAGGGCTTGGGCCTTTTTTAAAAGAACCTCCAGATTATGTTACCTCCACCCAACAGGCAGCTTCATTGATCCTGTTGCGCTCTTTGTGGACTCTGCCAAGTGTGTACCCTTCATGTAAAATTAACTTCCCATGCCCTTCTTCTCTGTCATGCCACACTCTCTTTTTAGTAATTAAACCAAGATTAAAGGGCTTTTACATTTTAGTGGTGTGAGAAGGTAAGGAGTCAACCGTTATTGCATGGGAGTCTCAAAAGCAAGACCTGGGAGCCAAGATATAACACAGAAAAAAATCAAAAGGCCGGTTATGTTCCTGAAGGCAAGATAGTCAAGTTTAGGGAAAGAGGTAGGTACTCTATCGCTTTATTCTATGCTGGAAACATGTAATCATTTGAAAGAGGATAAGGTTGAAGTAAGGACATTACTGGAGCCACACCTTATCAAAACATAGAACCTAATTGAGACACTGGTGCCTAAACAAACTTTCCCCAGTTGAAAAGAAAATGGCCTGTAAAAACAATTCCTCAATGTAGTTGACTTTTGGACTGTATGTCTTTAAAGTAAGACTTGGTATTTGCCTGTCAGGATGGTGAACACCCATGGAAGTACAGTACAACAACATTACTCTATATTTCCAACAATGTTAGCTATGTGGCCAACATTTTCCCCTGAACTTCAGACAGATCTGCACTGAAAAAAAGTACTTACATTCACCACAACTGATATTACTGTTTGTAATGTGTTACACAGATGCCATTAACATTGTGATTATATGGTTACACACACTTCCCCTTTTGTTGAACCTGGCAAAGCCAACTAATAATAACTTTATATTGGGCACAGTTTACATATGGTCTACACAATTTCCAGCCACTCTTATTTTGGTATCAGTCCCCATATGGAGAAAATGCATCTAAAGGGTCTGGAGATTTCCTACCTTGTGAAAAGGTGCGTGGGAGCTGTACTTCAGGGAAGTGACCAGTTCATCACCAGAGTCGCCTCTAATCTAAACACGGCATTTACAAGAAGGACCGAGGAAAAAGACCCACACGCCAGAGCGTGACTGATGTAAATATTATTGGGAAAATGTTTGCCACGGGCAAGGAATAGATAAGCAATAAAACCACAATGTATTGGAATGGAAATCGGCATGGAGCCGCTTCAACATTGCATGGACGGTAATTTATGACTTTCTCCTTGGCGAGATTTGAACTTGGCATCTGTTACCGCTCTCGCAGTCTGCTTCTGAGAAACCCACAGAGCATCCAGCACGCAAGAGTACAAACAATCACTCCCTAATACTCAGGGTAAAATAAACATGGATTGAGTTTCTACTGAGCCAGGAGATTCTTAGAGATAAGAGAGCAAGAAGACATTGGAAAAAGGGGCTGAACAAAATAGTCATGAAGACTATATTTCTTCTGATCATTACACATGGTCCTATCTCCAGTTGATGATTAACTTCTGAAGATCCTACAGGTATGTCTTCATCAATGTCACTCATCTTATCTGTTTTAACTGGTGCTTCCACTATCTTCACTAACTATTAGTTAGGCCCTAAAAAGCATCATAAGTAACTATAACTAGTAACTAGTAAGGAACCTATTTAAACATGTTTTGTGTTAGATATACATACATATGTAGAAAATCAGTTCTATTTTCACATTCAAGCTATGCTTTGCTCTGTACTTTACTTGGAGAGCAATATGTTAATCTGATGAAAGAATAACACACCTAAGGCTGCATTTTGTGACTAATAAAATGTCTAACAAAATATAACACATATCCAGCCTTGTGGCACAGGCACACGTGGCCAAATTATCTTCACAATTTGAGGTCCTCTCAAGTTCACTCTCAAATCCTTAATCTTATCTATGTATACAACACCTTCTGTTATGTAGCTTCTCTGCAAGGCCTTCACTGATGGCTGTGATCCGTCCACCTCTGCAGCTTTGTCAGTGGCCCCGAATGCGTGCTTTGTGTGTTTTCATAAACACCACCTCACTGAACAAAATGGCACTTCATAATACAGACAGAAGAACTTTAGCCTCTCACTGTGCTGGCCATGGAAAAACGCCATTTTCAAGTGAATCACTTCTTATAAAAGTTCCCTTTAGTTTAATCAGTTCGCAGCTGGGTGAAGTCTCTGGTGGTGCCAGTTTTCCTTCCTGTGTTTATGAAGACAGCCTGTCCTCTCTCATTATGAGACGTGTTAAGTGTAGGATGTCCCAGAGCGGGTGATGAGCCTCAGTATTTCAAAGTGTGGAGTGTTCAAAAAGCAAACAAGGAAAAAGAGGAGAAAACATTTTTGTCCTGAGCTCAGCGTGGTGAGTCATAGACTGAATGAAATAGACTGTAATACAATCACACATCAAATGTGACTGGACGGTGACAAAATTTTCTACATACATTGACACACTAGCAATGAACCATCAAAGTCTGTAGTATAGTATTTAGTATAGTATTATATTTTCCACTGTCTGTGTCTTGTATCAAAAGCACATTACTTTATTTTGCATTGTGGCCAGTAAAGTATTCTCTTCTCTGCCTTTGATCATCTCAACTTTATCTGCTTTAATCATTTTGCCAGTGACAGATGATAACATGCAATAAAACTGGAATACATGACAAGAAACAGACACGAAAAGAGAGTTATGCTGTGCAGGATTGATGAGCTTTTATTGAGAGTTTGATCTATGTATTTTCATTTTACAGCCCCTTAAAAAGAAGATGAATGTGAAAACTTTGCTTTCATACCATCTAATACCCCGAAATAAATGGTACCTAATGCACTTCAAATATTTATACTAATCTAAAACCTGATTATGTTGGAGGCCTCAATGTTCAGCCTCTTTCTACACTGTTATTAATCTTTATAGTCTCACTGCCAGTCATGGGATATTCCAATACTCCCTCTAAGCCTTGACACAGATCTGGAGATCAAAAAGCGAAATTTCCTGATATTCAATTTGCCTACAGCTTTGATGTCTCAGGGATTTATCCCCAATGAATAATCCATATATTGCTGATTTGGGCTGCCAAGGCCATAAAGCTATCACAACAAAGCAGCGAGTTATCTCCAGTAGGCTCTGTGGGGAGAGATCCGGAGTGGCCAGCTTCAAGAGAGGGGAAGAGACTGAGAAGAATGACGCATGTGATGGGCTGGAGCTCACAACTGGTAACTAGTGCTCCTGGCGCCCAAACAGCAGGCCACAGCAGGAGGTGGATGTCTGTTTTCTTAAGCCTGCCTGACTCAGACAATGCCGCTGCAACCCGATGCTGTCTTCGTGTTTGTCACATCGTGGCAACACCCGCTACTCAGGCCGAACACTGCCAGCATAAGCTGCCAGGCTTGGTCACAGACTTCAGAAGAGAAAAGACCAAGTGAGGTTGCACAGTGGAGAAGTGGATGTTGATCTTGTTTGGCGTTATGAGCATTGGACTGCCACTTTTTGAATTAAAAGTCAAATTAGGTCTCACACATTATAGCAAAACAAAGGTCATAAGAAGCTATTAAAACATTATGTGTTTACTCACTCACAACTTAAAATTAATCATTAGTCTTAAAATTTCTTCTTCATTGTGGCCTGGATACAAATGGGAAAAATGATAACTGACAGCTTGGTAGGTATTGTGGTTGAGACATTTGTACTAACTCCAAAAATATGTCCCATGCACACATCCCAGCAAAGGTTTGCTAACAGAGGAGGCAGATGGTGCAGCTGCTTCCAATTTTTCCATGAATGAAGTCTGGGAAAACACAACTGATCAATAGGCTGTAATAGGAAAGACACACCCGTACTGTAGACAGTCCATATACTCTGTCAACATCTGCCAAGGGTGTGGTGGCCAGTCTTTACATCCCCCTCTCTTTATATTCACTTACTCTCTGTCAGTTGAATTCATAAAACGTTTAATGATATTTTATTAAAAGACATTCAAGATGTCAAATGGCATTACACAAGTCCACGATAATCATCGGCTCTTTGCTTGAAGTTCAGTTTACCTTAAGGGTTTAAAGTCTTGGAATTTTGTACAGTGGTGCCTGTGACAGAGCTGCCAGCCAGGTCCACCCACAGAGCAGGAAACTGTTTTTAACTTAAATAAAGAGCTTTATAGAATTACTGCGTAAATGTGAAGTTGAATAATGAGAGCTACAGCCTACAAGCATAGTATCACTGCATGTATACATCCCCAAATTTTGAAATGACAAATATGTCATTTTTAAATATAACGTGTGCCCCCACCCCCCCACCCCAAACTGCTGCAGCCTAAAGAGACTTAACTACTGGACAAAGCGCAGGTCATGGGACAACTACAGTGATCACAAAGAAGAGTCCCGCAGCTAAGAGGTTGTTAGAAAGTTGTTAAAAACACATTTGTTAAGTGCTTCATAGCCAAAACACAAACTCTCCCTACAAGACTTATCTAATTCCCCCTTGGTTCATGACTTATGTTTTGGAAAGCTAACATCTGCAAACAGACTGGATTTATGACTGGAGGAAATAGTTTTGTACAATTCGCAATCAGACTTTGGCTTGTAGTGTTGGTCATGGTTATACTTCATTGAGAGTGTGAATTCATTTCACTTGAGTTTTTGTAATGTGACTTCATGCTGTTGTTAATGATGGTCGTAGAACTGTTGTACACTGGATGATTAGTCTTAGCAATACTGGTATGGTGGCTGGTAGCTAATGATGGATTATTGCATAATCCCTTGCTTGGAAAAAAAAAGGTTTAGTGTGGATTTATGGGTGAGATATTATTGATTTAACTGTGAATCAAATCATTACCTATAGTAAAAGAATTGCTATTCCTGTCTGGGTATAAAACAACGCTGAGTCCCTCCTAACAAACCAGGCGAGATTCATGATGGGCCACATAACAAAAGCTGCATTGCAGGTTTAATCTGTCATTCAAATACAACTGATTTATGTCTTAAAGCCTTTCAACCTTTCAAGCCTTTCAACTTATACATTAACACAATTTTTCCATGAAGACTGAGCACATAAGAGAAAGAACTTTAGACCAGGAATGACTGTTATTGTGACTTTTGCACAATTTAGGTTTATACTGTGCATTTAAGGCTTGGTTATCTCCATTACACTGCACTTCCTTGTAATGTATGAGAAAACAGGCCAGTGACAACTATGCACAGTAAGTCTGACCTTGAGTCATTGTGAAAAGAACAAGGAGCAGAGGTTTTTTTTTTTTTCAAAGTACTTCCTTCTGTACTTCCCACATATTTCCAAGCCCTAAATTCCTCATTTCATGTCTGCACAGGGACTTCCTAACAGAGACAGGTCATTACCCTTGTCTTGTTGAAGAGCCAGTAGTTTGGCATTGAAACGTCATGGTAGAAAATAACTCAAAATAAAATGCAACACATTTAGTTTAGTTCTTTCACAGAAGGGTTGTACCAGCACCGTGTGTCTTTGCCCAGGGTGATCTCAAATGCCCAAGATCCACACCCAAAGCATGTTCCGTTTGTGCACAGCTAGGATAATGAAAAGGTTAGCCCCACAACCAAAATTCATTCATTCATACATCTATGAGGCACATCAGTGCAGCTAAGCTGTCCCACCCCGCTCTCACCTGCAGGCTGGGTCTCTCCTCCTCTCTGTCTCCCCCTCTGATGGAGCTGCTTCCATCCCCAGAGGATGTATTGTGTACAATCTAATGAATTTATGTTAATGCTAATAAATGGCTTGATGTTCAAATTTAACAGACCAGGCCACATTGCATTTTAGGGAGGGAAACTAAGCTTGTTTTCTCACTTTATCAAGGAACATTAGGGAGATAATAGATAACAAGCGTTTGGCTTTTATGTGACAAATATGATATGAAATTACAAATATGTATTTTTGACCAATTATTCCAGCAGATTATTTAAATGTTGATCCAGGGCCCTGGACAACTTGACCTGGTGAAGCCATCCTTTACAGAGCAAGCTGTTCTTATTTATCTAATAATTATCTAATGTGCCAGTGTCCCTCTGTGTCTGCTGGATACATGAGTAGGCAGATGTGTACTGACTCATTTGTTGCAACAGCTTTATATGGTGATAATATATCGATGTGCTTACCTTCACAAGGCCAAACATATTGTATTAATTATAACACATTATCCATGCACAATTAAACATCTAGCAGACACAGAGCAACATTAGCATTAATCTGGAGCTGTGATCCTGGCCATCTGAGTTATGATCATTCCATTAATTTCCCTTTTTGATGTCCATAAACTCCTGTGAAAAAAAAACACAAAAACAAAACAAACAAACAAAAAAACATCTTGGCCTGTAGCTGTGAAATGTTTGACCAGATAGATGATTTGACTGTCTTATTAATTTATACATTTTCTGTTGTTTTGTTGTCAGTGAGTGAATTTTAACTGCATATGGTTTCATCCTGTCATGCCATTGTGTTGTGCAGCTAATAACTCCCAGACATAGTTGAGAAAATGAATGACTTGTATTCAATGCCAGTAGCATTATTTTCAGTGATTTTGACTGATGGGGGGTAAAAATTCAGATCGCTACCTTTCAAAAAATGTCAAACTTGTGCTTCTAGTGCAAATGGTTAAAAAAAAAAAACCTGATTATTTACTTTGAGCATGCCTCAGAACAGTGTTTAATACGATTTCACAGGAATGGTAAGAGGTTAAAGCTGCAAAAAACAACTTCTGGAGAAAGATGCTGTGCCACACTTGCACAAACAAATGGACTCCTTTCTGTAGCTTTCTATTTCTCATTCCTGGAAACTAAAAATGTTTTTTTTTTTTTAATTACTTAGGGCACATCATCACAGGGTCAAATCAACACAGAAGACTGAAAAACAAAGAACTCGCATTTTGTATGGGCAGCCTCTCAATTAGGTGAGTGCATATGATGGCATTGTTAATGTCTTATTAACTATGCCACAGTTTTCTGCACAAATGTTAAATCTGTTATTACTGTTTTTCTTTTTTCTTTTCTAGGTAGAACACGTGAATGGGTGAATGGGAATGTAAGATATGTGGAAAGTCAGTAGCAAGTAGATATGATTTGCTTAAATTCTGATTGTCCATGCACATTGAGACTACTACTCACTCTACTCTACTACTACTCACAGAACCCACACATCTTCAAAGCCGTCTGAGTTATCTGTATTTTCATGTCAGTTGTGTACTGAAGTTGTGTGTCATGAATTTGCAAATAAACAAGATTACTTCAGTCATGTAAATGAACATTTACGGAGACATGAAACTGTAACATCTATTATGCCTTGTATCTGTTCCAATCACATTTAATAGCTTGTCTAACATCCTTAAAAAACATTGTCTTCAAATTGATGAGTCAGTTGTCAAAGTCCAGTCCTTTGGCTTTTTTAAGCATGAAAGTTATAACTTCTTTGGATCTCCCATTTACACCTCTTTTCCATCACTGCTTCTCTTACAGATAAATGCAGAATTCATGCGTATAACAACGATGCCACTTCAAGCCAAGTTCTTGGCAGAACTTGACAAATACACAGCTAATTTGTTGAAGGTCTTCAGCTGTAGAGGAGGAGCTGGTGGAAGGAAGATCAAACTCCTCATGGCTCCAACAGCTAAGGCAAGTGCATTAAACTGTGCATTATTTAGCCAAATATGTTTTTTCCCATGTGAAATCTCCTTTTCCCAAAACATTGTAGTCAAGAAGGACTGTACTTCGAAGTCTGTTTGTCTATCTCAGTGAGGACAGGAATACTCTCATCAAGGAGTACTTGGTCAGTAATTGCATTTTACTGTGACCTTTCAGTCTTGAACTTGCAATGTTTTATCAGTTTATTTCAAAATTGTTTTTCACTATTAGAACGTTAACAGTGAGGAAGCTGAGAGAGACTGCGCAGACCACCATGGGGCTTTATGTCATCCGAAAAGATGGTGCTGATGAAGAGGAAAAGCCAGAGGATGTTGGAGTGGTGATTAAGGGTGTGGAACTGCTATGCAACCTGGGAAGTATTTCCTTTGGATGTGTCATGCTTTTTGGATTGATCTACACACTCAACTTGAGCTATCCCCAGGAACATTTGAGTTCTTCCAGAAAGTGTTGATGAGCTTGGATGGTCACAAACTGTCCCCAAATGTCCAATGACTTAAAATAAAGATGCTTCAATGAGCTTATAAGTTAATGTGATGGACATTTGAACCTGAAACAGTTGTTGGACATTGCCATTTGGATCTTCTATTGCCACTTTGACTTTATTTAATTTTAATTAATGTTCGTGCATGCATGAATTGAGTGGGGCATCTGGTATGTGTGCCAGCTGTGACGCCTTTTTAAACTGTGCTTAAATTCCAGCACACTGGACATAGGTGTCCAGTGGCATCAATACAATGCAGACACATTTAAGCGTTGCTGTAATTTTGAAGTTGTTACTGGCAATAAAGTTTGCACAACTATGCTGTGTTTTGCTTTGTGATTTATGACAGAAGACAGAATAGCCAATTAGAAATGCATTACTATTGTATATATGATACTTTAATAAATACATAGAGTTTATGTGAAAGTTCCTCTTAATTGTTTATATGATAACTGAATAAACACACAAAGTTTATGCATACGTTTGCATTAACTTTAATCAGATCTGAGTAAGTTATTTAATTTATTCACATTGACTTGGTATGATAGAAACACATCGAAGTAAATGGGACCTTCACATTGAACTTATGTAATAAAATTGCATGGAAAACTTATATGTAATTAAAATACTTAAAGTCTACATTTTTGGAGTGGAGGAAGGAAGAGAAGGAGGGAGGCAGGAGAGAGTGACATGTCAGGGAGAGAAAATGACAAGGGCAGACATTGAAGGGTGAGGACCTCTCAATGTGAAACATTGGCCTTTTGGGTGTAATAAGTATTTGCTGGAGTTAATAAATTGGTGTCAGCGACTTGGGCTCTGTTCATGGACATTCAGACATTCTGTCCCATTTTGAAACCATCAGATTTTTTCTAATTGTAAATGAGTCATGCATGCCTTTTATGAGTGTCAGTGACACTAAGGGTGAACTTTATTTGAAAGGGAGTAATGGTGTTCCTCATTCATTGCCTGGGTGAACTGGTAACATAAAACGCCTGAACTCCAAGTAGCCCGAGGAAGCTAATTACTTCTGCCATCCTCAAACATTTTTCCTCCCCGGTTCCATCTCGTTTGAGAGCGGTCTGAGGCTAGGTGTTTTCCCTGTGACTTCTGCAGTGCATTATAAACATGACGCACTCACTATGCTTTCAAGTTCTGAACTATAACATAGTGAGTGTTTTTAATGACACATCTTTTGGTTGTCAGACTAAGGCCAGCACTCTCACCTCTCAGTGGCTTTCTGAGCTGCCTCGGTTTGATTGTGCTTCCTCTGCTCAGCTCTGAAATCCACTGCGGTTGTGAAGACATTCATCACTCTTGCCTCAATGGCTTTAAAGTTTTCCAATGGCAAAGGTAACACCAATAGTAAAGTCAAAAAGCACTGCTTCGGCACAACATACAGGGATATTTTCAAACAGGCTGCTATAAACAATAACCACACAGACAAGAATACACAGAGGCTGTCACTGCATACATCACAAAGTGTGTTGATGATGTCACCCACAGCAAAACCATTACCATTCGTGCTAACCAGAAACCATGGTTGACAGGAGAGGTCCACAGGCTCCTGAGGGCTTGGGACGCTGCAGGACTAGCAACAGCCAGAGACAACCTGTCCCGTGGAATCAAAGTAGCAAAACAACAATACAGCAAGAAAATAACCGACCACTTCAGAAACACCAGGGACACACAAAACCTGTGGAGGGGCATCCGAACCCTCACTGACTTCAAACCCATCATAATGAAGTGCTTCGAGTGGCTGGTAATGCAGGAAATCAAATCCATCCTCCCCCCCGCCCATGACCCATTTCAATTTGCATACAGGACCAACAGTCTACCGAGGATGCCATCGCAGCCGCACTCCACCCAGCCCTCACCCACCTTGACTCCAAAGACTCTTATGTGCGAATGCTGTTTCTAGATTTTAGCTCAGCATTTAACACAATCATCTCCCAGCAGCTAACACACAAAATGGGATGCCTGGGAGTCAAGACCTCTCTGTGTAACTAGGTGCTGGACTTTTTTTATCAACAAATTGTAAGGGCTGGCAGCAAAACCTCCGGGGGCTCCACAAGGGTCTGTATTCAGCCCACTACTCTTCACCCTGCTGACCCATGAGTGCGTGCCCAGCCACAACACCAACCACATCATCAAGTTTGCGGATGACACGACCGTGGTGGGCCTCATCACCAACCAGGATGAGGCAAACTACAGGAGTGCGGTGAGCCAACTGGTCCAGTGGTGTAAAGACAACAACCTCTTCCTCAGTGTGGGGAAGACCAAAGAGATGGTTATCAATTTCAGGAGAAGGCCTTCACAGCATCCCCCACTGACCATCAATGGTGCTGCAGTGGAGAGGGTGAGCAGCACCTAGATCCAAACTGGATGTTTCAGCAAGATAATGCCCCTTTCCACGCATCCAGGTCAAGAAGAACTTGGCTGCAGGAGCACAATATCCAGGTCTTAGAGAGGCCAGCTCAATCCCCAGACATGAGCCCCATTGAAAATCTTTGGTG
>JBBMJY010000007.1:20227522-20240946 GCA_037833715.1 Toxotes lorentzi | reverse complement strand
GAACTTTTACTTATTTCATTAAAATTCAGACCAAATAGGAAAAGCACTCATGTAAATAACAATATCCCTAACTTATTTTGAGTAGTGTATATCTTGCATGTCCAAAATGCTTTCCTTGAGGTTAAGCCATTAACTTGAAGTCTGAGGTTGCCGCCCTTTCATATCAATTTAAGACCACAATGTCTGTTACATAATATAGGTATAATACACTGCAGTATGTGTGCATTGTGTTTTTGTTGTTAATTCAAATCTCTGAGTCGGTGAAACTCTTGAACTGAATTCTAAAATTTGTCTGCACAGGTTGCTAAAATAAATGCAGGACTGGCCAAATGTGTGCAGGAATTGAGAAGTATTTGTGTACATAAATGCTTACCACAGTGTGTCTTTTGATACTTCCAATGGATGCCATTGTTTGAAAATTTCAAATCCCACGTAAAGCGGCTTTAAAGCAGAAGGCTTATGTTTGCAAGAGAAACACACTGTAAATAAGCAGTGCTAAGCTCCAGAGGATGAATTTGTGTTCAGTGCTGCAACTAATGATTATTTTCATTGTGTGTTAATCTACTGATTATTTTCTTGATTAACTGATTAGTTATTTGGTCTCAAAAAAAATGTTTGCAAATAGTGAAAAATGAGCATCACATGTTCCCAGAGCCCCTTGTGATGCCTTCAGATGTCTTGTTTTGTGTGGCCAACAGTCCCACAATCAAAGGCATTCCGTTTACTAACATAAAACATGAAAAACATGTTCACTGACATGTTTTTCCTGTCAGTGAACACACTCCACAATAACTTGTAGATGTTTTGTGGAAGTCAAGAAAAGTGTTTTTGTGTGTGTGTGTGTGTGTGTGTGTGTGTGTGTGTGTGTGTGTATGTGCAAGGGTGTACCTTTTTACACTGTATTTGATTTCCATTGCACAAGCGAGGCCAGCTGGGTCACTGGTTTCACTGGTCTGCAGATGATCAGGGAGCTGACTCAGCTGCAGTGAGAGAAAACTCACACAGACGAAAGAAGAGACAACTGATTCACTGGGCTGAATGTGTTCTGTTTTGTCGGTTTGATAAATTCCCCTACACCAAGTATGCCTTTCCTACGAAGTGCCAAACCACTGCAGCCACAGACGCTACTCCAAACAAAACTACATCACAGCTTCTTCCACTAACTGCACTCTGACACAGTGGCAAGCTGAAGTCAAATATATACTTATGCATTTACCAAGCTTAGTTTACCAAAAAGAGGAGGCTGAGATTTATTCACTTTAAGGAGCATCTTACTGTAGAAGTAATAACAGCCCTTTGTTTCCAGACTAATAGAAGGCACCCAGTGATCTTTTCTGTGTTTTTTCTGGACACACAAAGATGAGAATGAGGCACAGCTAAAGCTGGGTCACATCAGATCCTTAAGGAGAAACTTTACAGATGTTCTTCTCTAATCTCAAACATGTTCACTCTGCAAGATTAGGGACAATCATTAGCTTGTAATGCTAGCGTTTAGCTAGCTAGCTTGTCCACAATGTAGAATTGTGTTGGTATAATGAAAATAAACCTGTTCCAACAAAGGTTCTGGAAATGTAGCAACTGTATGAAACAGCCAGTTTGTGTAGCTCTCATTCACTTCCGATGACGTACTGACATAATCATAATCGAAAATATCACACGTTTGATATTATTGGGGCGCCCCAATGAGTCTGCAAGCAGTTCCATTTTAAGACTGGATGTGTAAGCTCCTCACATTACCAGACCATTTGGGCCAAACTTCGGTACGGCCAAGGTCCCAGACCAGATTTGACCTCCGTTTGTCAGGAGGGGTGAATCAGGGATAAATTGGAACAAAAAAAGTCTTCCTGTAGTCTGAGCCCGGCTTACGATGTAGGAACAGAGTGTCACTACTACCTACTTTTTGTCTTGTAGAAAACTCCAATCCAAGAAAATGTCTTACTGTTTCAGTGAAGACAGGCACCTTTAAGGATGAGAGAATTTTTATAAGCCTGTTGGCCAGACGAGATTGTGATACTGATACGTTCCTGTAAAACCCCAAATTTTTCTTTAAATTCAGTGCCAAGAATTTAGTCATCCTCACTCTTTACAATGTCTGAGGGCAGCTACAGTATGGGTGGTTAAGGTTAGAGGAAAAAGGGTGATTATGGCGTGGTTAGGTTAAGGATTTAAAAAGTTGGTTGAGGTTACAGAAAATTTGAAAAACACATTTTAGGCAATTTGAGCCTATATCAGATAGACAATAGAAATTTGAACTAGGGATGCTGTGGTTCATGGCATTTCTTTTTCCTGAAGATCAGAGGGATAGTGTGAAACCGTTCAGAGGAATATTAATTTTGTGCCTGTGCATTCCCCTACATAAACATGATACAAACAAAACAGGGACCCACTCATAAAAAGCCTGCTTCATAGTGCTACTGGAGGCCAAAAACTCCACAGGGTACCTTTAATTGCAGGGCTGTGACAGGCTGCCAGCTCTGGTCTCCTGCATCAAAGTCAGACATGGTACACACCCATTCACCACCCTGACCTCCATACCCTTTACTTTCCACCTTACTACATAAAAGAATCTCTGCTTCCTGGACTGGCACTGAACTTTGGCACTGGGTATAAATTGTGAGGTGCGGAATCATCCAGTTAATTTCCTTGGGATAATGGACTATTTCAATATTTATATACAACAGTTTATCCAGTTATTCTTAAAATGTATGATTCAAAAAAGCAGAAAATGGGATAAAACCTGCTAAAATGCTTTCTGGGCAGAAGATTTCTTCTTGCACACCAGCTTGGTTACTGTAGACATGCTTTGTAATTATGTGTTTAAACTGAATTTTTAGACGCGGTGGACACAAATTCACTTTAGGCATTGCAGGGTGATTTGGCAAAAAAAAAAAAAAAAAAGGACGGTTAAGGTTTAAGGTTGAGGGGAATGATTGTGGTTGAATTCTTGGTAGTGCTTTCATTTTTGGATTCACAGTTTTTCTACATTTTTTTTCTTTCTGCAAAATACTGGCAGACTGAAACATAACTGATCAACATCAACATGGCTTCATGTTCAAGACAGACGAACGAGAATTATAAACGTCCTGCACTACTGTCATCATTATGCATATTAAAAATCAGGCTAATCACAGTTTTCACAGTTTTCTTTTCATAGTTGTCACATACTTGCCTATATGCTTATCATCATTATTTGTCAGTGATGTACAAACACATAAAGCATTAATATTTACAGTAAACTTAGACTTTCTCTGTAGTCTGATATCTGTAAATGCAATTTGAAGATGTGGAACCAGCGAACAAGCTGGCCAGCCAACACAGAAAGAAAAAATAATGATGACAACCTTAGTGAGATGTAATGTTATGTGTAACATAAACAGCTGCCTTCTGGGACCAGTTATGGAGCCAAACTATTTTTATGGGGGTAGTCAGGCTGAGACCAGTCTTCATTTTGGGGGTGGCACAGAAATGTGTTTTTATATCCGCATAGTCACTATTTTGGGTCACGCAGTGACACACACACTCACACAACAGTGACTACCACATGAAGACCAAGATGTTATCTATAAAATGACCTTGAAACAGTTGTGACATTAAAAGAAACAAGCCAACTGAAAGTAGAAAAGCAAGCTGGCTGTATATAAGTGAGCTTCAATGATTATCTTTATTATTTTGCCCAAATCACAAACTCTAACAAGAGGAACTAAAAATCTATGTAAAATTATATGAGATTATATGAGATGAAATAACTATTAACAAAATTTCTTGATTTGTTGTTTATACAATCATATGTATTCTAAAAAGCAAGAAATAAATAAATAAACCACGGGAATTTTCAGCTCCACTCATTCCCTCAGTGTTTCTACAGTTACGAAACTGAAAACAAGACAGGACTTTGTAGCACTCAGCACCATCCCACTGTGCACGCTCTGTTATCACGATATGCTCAAATACTCCAAATGGAAACCTGCGCTTGCCTTATTAATTACCAGGAATGCACTCTCCGAATACCCCTCCAAAACCTGAGTGGTGAAAAGTATGCCGTCAAGAAGCCACATGTGAGCTGTTTGTTCTCCGTGTCCAACCAGAGCACCTACGCTCCGGTTTCAGGGGAAGAGCCAACCTATCTGTGCAGACTTGTTTGAGCTGGAGAGCCGGTGAGGAAGCAGAGTGATTTCAAAAGGAAGGGGATGTGTAAAAATGGGGAGAAAGGATGGAGGAAAAAACAGCCTTTGAACTTCAGAACACCGGCACAGTGTTATATTCACACTGTCATAGTTCAGGGCTTAAGTGGAACTGAGAAAATACATATAAATGAACAAGAGAACATAAACAGATACATAATCTACTGTAAAGCCACTGATGGTGTGCTGTGTCTCAATTTGCTGTATGATTCTAAGCAGAAAGTAGCTGAATTAGCTGAAATACATTTGTCACATTCACCACAAAAAGAAAAATAAGAACAGCAGGACACCTAGCTGGTCTGGGGTCAGTAAATCTACCTGTAACACTGAACAGCTAATTAATCTGTGTAAGTTGACGGATCATAAATAAAGAGACATTCCAACATTAGAGGGTTTCAAATGAAGGCCAGCTGAGTGTTTATATTTGTTTCAGAGAAAATGATTATATGTCACAGGGCAGACTTAAGGTGAAACTTGTGTGAAAACAAAGTAAATATAAAGAGACTCAAAGTTCATTTTCAGTTTTTAGCCTCTCCCCTAAGACTGTACTCTGTAACTCTCTCTCCCTCAGACCTGTTCACCTTTGGTATTACTGTACTCAAACAGTTCATGAAAGTTTGTTTATTTTCTCTAACACTTTCTGTTTTGATGTTCAACACCTATTTTAATATGAAATAAAGAAACTGAATCTTGGTCATATATTGCCTAGTCTGAACACAAACACATGCCACCCACACACACAGTTGATGCATACATTGCTAGCTAGTTTACAGTACAGTCAGTACATTAGCAGACTGCAGTAACAGCCCATTTAAATTTGTGTTAATAACGTGATGCACAAATCTGGTGATTGCTCTGAACACACCATAATGGTTGGCAGCAGTCTGGGAAAAACACATCTCCAAACAGATGGATGTTGGTTGAGATGAAAGTTGCTGAACTCCAGAGAGCACTACCTTTGAGTTTCATGTTTCTTAGTGTCTGTTAAATTGTTAAACTGCTAACCAGGTAAATCAAACTGTTCCTGAAACAGATGAATGTTTTGTGAGATTTTGTCAGCCTGATCTTTTCTTTTACTTTCACATTTCCATCTTTGAGTGTGTAACAGACGAATAAGCTGAAAGCTGAGGCCTCAAAATGATGTTTGCTGATGTTAGATTTAGTTTATTCTGGTTAATTGTGTGTTGACAGTCTTGGGTCAGACCACAGCAAGGATGGGACAGGTCTCAGTGGATGTTTAGCTTAGTCAGGCTTTGGGGCCATGTGTGTTTGGGGTCTGGGCCAAGGCCCAGGTGTGGGCTATTATTCCCCATCTGGACAACATAACCCTGGTCCCTCGGGCCCAGCAGGGGGGGTGTTACCATGTACCTAATTTAGCTTTATGATGTAATATTTTGCCCACCTTGTATTGCCATGAAACCACTCATGCATCAAAGAATTCTTCCCATCTCCACTCTGCTTAAGGTTTTTCGTACTTTTTCCCACGTGCTGTTGGTGTCAGAGCCATGTCATTTATTCGTAAGGGGGTATTTTACATTTATGTAATTTCTGTAATCATCATATTTACATCTACTTTGGCAAATGCTCCACTCAAGATTTATGAGTATTGGCAGTCTTGCTTCTTGCTTCAGAAACAAATTTTTCACATTAAGATGCATTAATGCAGTCTAAACTGTTGAGTTACGGTATTGAGCTTAGCAGCTGCTAATCTTGACCTGGTTTCTCCTAGATGAAATTATTCAACAACAGTGCAAAGCATGCAGCCGAGTTACACTTCCAGATTTTTAAGATGACATTTCATGGAAACTTGTGCTAAATATAGACCCAGACAAATTCAAGAAACAGACAGAGCTACATAAACATACTGCGATGACAATCGTCCCTTTTGTTCCTGGGGTTTTTACAAGGTATGTACGCACTTTCACACCCCTGCCATTCAACTAAGTGCCATTCTGTTAATACACACCAACACACACAAACACACGCACCTTTTCTAGGTGATTACCTTTGGGTTATTACAGCAGTCTAGACAGTGAGAAGACGGGGACTCTTGAGAATGCTCATTGTAGCACAGACTCAGGTGCCAACAGCAGCTTAGCCAGAAGCTTGGAAGGTAATCAGGTGTTCTGTTTTTGAATTGCCTAATTACTCAGTGTTATTTTAACGCACACATATCCACATACATGACACTGATAATGTAACATGACTGTTATTCCAAAAACAAACAATAGAGGGAAAAAAAGAGTGAAAGGAAAACAGTCTCACACTTACCTCCAGTAGAAACTCGTGGCATTTGAGCATTTTCTGCTCTGGTTAATGAACACATCTGGACTGGTGTTTTTCAGGGTTTCAGCTGATTTAACACTAAACTGAGTGAGTGTAGTCCAACCAGGTTATCGCCAGAATGCACACATGCAGGTAGCTAGCTTGTCCTTTGATCTCAGTGTCCTGTGTTCTGTGTATTCCTGAACATCGAACAAGTTTGATTGTTTTTACAAAATGAACTTTTCGAGATCTACAGCCTTTCTGCCAGCTGTGTGCACATTTAGATACTGAGAATATATTGAGAGATACTGTAGGGTGCTGGCTGAGCAGTGCAGAAAACCTCAGATTCTGGAAGTTCTTGATCTTTAAAGCAAATTTGACTTTATCTTAACCATATAAAATTGTTAGGCCATATTTATATTCCATTCAGTTCTGATGTAAAGTTATGCAATGTAAGTACAGCGGTTGTACAAATGACAATACTTCACAATAATTGTGACTCCATGTTGCTAATGTACAGTTGCTATGTGACTAGTGCATCATTCTCCACATTTGCTATTTTATAAAGATCAGATATTTTGGGATTGGAACAGTGTCATACTGTTGTCAGCCTGTGAAAAACATTTACTGTAAACAGAAACTTTTTTGAAAATTATTCAACTTTTTACTTTCGGAGCAGAAACAAGCAGACCTCCGGCTGCTGAAAGCTGATCCACACATTTTTCTTTTCAAGACATGTATTTTTCTAATTAAATCTGTCACTGTGCTGAGTTTTTAATTAAAGTGCAGACACTTGAAAAGTATCTGTTATGCAACATAATGACACTGTCATTGCTTATAAAAACTTTCTGACTGATGCTTATGAAAAAAGAGGTTGCTTGTTCAAAAGGCATTTCTCATTAAAAACATGCCCCTACCACGCAGTGCTGTCTGGAAGCATTGTTGTTTTTCTTAAGCTCTTGTTGAAATTATACCCCCAAAAAAAAAGACTTTTATGTATGCAACACCTTGTTAAAGTGCTCCAGAATCTGGATCCTTTGAAAACAGACGTTGTGTTACTCAGCGTCTCATTTATCAGAGCAGAACATTTTGAACTACAAGCTCAATTAGGATGTGGTCATGTGTTTAATCGACAAGCTCTGAGCCAGAAAACTGACTAATTGAAGCAGTGGAGCCTAAATTTATAGATTCTGACACAGTGAAGCCTGAAGGAAGATACACAGTTTAGCACACTCACACCCATCTCCAAACTATTAAACTGTCACCTCTATGTTACACATTGGACTTGTGGCCCTGGCGTGGCTGTACTGCATTATACAAATTTTTGTTCCTCCTGAACACAAACACTTTGCTTATACACTTCAACAAAGTTATGGCAGCTTGTGAAGCAGAGAGGACTTAAGTTGTATAACATTTAAGGTTAAGTAGTGGAAGGAAACACACAGTGCCAAAAAACATTCAGACATTTCTCATGCAAGATGTTTGCCCATGTTATTCCTACGTTTGTAATAGAATTAAGGAAAGAAACCCTAAACCTTATTTGACTGGATATGAACTAAGAGGACATTCATAATTACAGCTCCAACAGGAGGGAGTTACTGCAGAGGAAGAGAGGATTACATTCACTGACACATGTAGTACACATCTGGGAACTATGCAGTGTGACCACAGAGCAGTACAATCACTGGGTAGCTCGGTTTGAGCGTGAGGTCTGTCTTGTTCAAGGGCACTGTTAAGGCAGACGCTGAAGGACTGTTATTTATTTGCAAAGGTGCCATAGAAAGTTGCAAAGCAGTGGCAGTGGTTGTCTGTGAGTTGAGAAGAAACATAAAACATTTTTTGAATTATTAATTGAGGATCTTTAATCAAGTTTTTTTTTATGTTTTGTGCTCAGGCAACTTATATCTAAAAGTAACTAGTCAAAAGTCTTGGGACTTTTTGGGCATACTTGGGCAGTTGCTAATATTCCTTGCTGTGTGTTTTCCCTGGACTGCTTGTGATCAGTGAGTGGAGGGAGGCAGCAGCACATTCAGACCACCAATTAGCAGCCAGAAAGAAGTGTGAATGAGCTGTTAATTTTGCCACCTAACAACCAGCCGCTGAGCTCCATTGTTTGTCTGGGTAAACTACTCTTCCTTTGTATTTGTTCAAGTTAAATTAAAGTTCAATTTAACCTGACCATTCATGTTTTAACTATTTAAGGGTATTTTTCAGTACAATACAGGAGAGTTTACTAGAGTGAGTTCATTACAATGTTTGTATCCTCTGTATTCATGACACTTCCACAGTCTGTACAACAGAAAACATTAAAAAAAATTTTTGAAATCTGAGGCTAATTTAGATGTGTACTGATGAGTTCAAAATGGATGAAGTATCATTATCTGTGTCACATCATTCCATTTTATTGTGTTTCAGTCTGACTTCAGTGAGTAGTATATTTTTTCTGTTCTGATCTTTGTACTGAGCCCTGGTCTTTCCTTAGAAACTATCACAGTACACCAGGAAACCACACACTATGCCATGCAAGTTTTCTCTGGCAGGTTTTAGTACAGAAAGTTATCTTTAGCCCTTGTTTTTGAAACAAAACACAACATGTACTTGAGCAAGTTCCCCTCAGATCTTTCAAACTCCATATTCTGGTTTCTCTTGTTGATTTTATCGGAACATTTTTGAGCGCCTGGTGTGAAGTATGGTACAATATTCCAGTACGGAAGAAGGCAAAGCGTAAACATAAATGTGGGTGCCATGGAATGATTCAGGGGCTATTTTCAGTCAATGAATGGAGGAGATAGGAAGTGAGAAATAGTGAGAAGAATGTGATTGGTTTCACTGGCACTTCAGAAGCAACATGGAACACTGGAGCAAGATGAAAGATGAGCAATATGTTCTCTTGGCACAGCAGAAACAAATTATTATTGCAATTTACTATAAATACAGCATTCTGAGCTTTTTGGCAAGTTGCAAGGAAACAAACCATTAAGAAATACTACCCCGGCTGACCTCTCTTACATGAGTCTTAAGAGTGTTTGTATTAATATTTCCTTAAACGGAAAGGCTGAAGGAAGATTTGCATTCACGTCTTTATTTGTCTTAAACTGTGAATGATGAGTGAATTCAAAAGGAATTTTATAAATAATCACAGAATCTTGAGGAGGAACTATGTTTGACCTTTTTGACACATTTAACACCAAGGTCAAAGTGTAGAGGAAGCAACAGCCATACTCGGTTTGTGTAGTTATTCACATATTAAGCTGTGTGTGTGTCAGATATATCTTGTTTCACCTCACATTTCTAACCTCACAATAACAAAAGAGATACCAGTTTCAAATGCATATATCAACAATATGGTTATGGTCCGTGAGGTGGCACACTGGCTCAGTGGTTAGCACTCTCGCCTCAGTTCACCGGCCGGCTAGGGCCTGCTGGATCCAGTGACGCAGAGAATGGATTTCCTGTACATGTGAATGCGAGTATGTCATGTTTGTCTGTCTTTGTGTCTATTAAGACTGTCAAAAAAGGCAGAGACTTAATAGAAGTTTTCTGCAGCTTGTCTATATGAAGACAAGGCAGGCAGTGTTGAACCGGTGGAACATCAAAAAGACATTTTGTGAGAGTACGTGGCATGGCAAAGGTAAAGCTTTCTGATGTAGTAGCTACCGGTAGAGCTAGTCAGTGGAGGGGCTAACACACTACTCAGCTAAGAACACGTTAGCCAGTCAGGAACATACAAGGACTCAGTCACACTAATAATGACTGTCAGTAATTCACTGATGGAGCATTATATTTACAAAGTTAATTCAAGAAAAGAGTTTGTACCGTTGACTTCTATCTAATAAATGCTTGCAAACCATGATCAAAAGAGAAACATTATTAGCTCAGTCTCTGACTGAACTCAGAAGCCACCAGAATACTGTTTCTCCCTGTTATTTCCCAGCACGTTTACTTTTTTCTCTCATCTCTTTACATTTATGCTGCCTATTCAGTGAAAAGTGTTATTTACCAAATACACTGTCTACCAAGATTTTAGCTGGTAGAGAGTGTTTTTTTATTTTTATTTTAAAACATTATTTCAATATTTGTGTTTTAATTTTATATAACCACGCCTTGTATTGGTGTATACTCTGAGATTGAAACCATATGTTTTACCAGCAGGTCCCTCAGCTCCTGTGAACTCGGCCTATCATCTCTGTCTCTCTCATATGGCACAGTTTTACCTCTTTCTGTCTCTCTCAGCCAAGTTAACTGAACAGTAGACTTTGAGGAAGGAAAAACTTACTGGAGATATGCCTTCAGTGTTGTCCACGCATCATTACACACATCAATTTTGTTGGAAACAATTACTTAACCACTGCCACATGTGGGTTAGAAATCATAAAAAAAAACTGTGGTGTAATATCTTTTCCAGCTTGCAGGATTCATAAACAGACAAGCATATCATATATACATAAAAGGATTTGTATGGTTTTAAAGAGGCCTCTTCTCTGCAGGCACCTCCACCACCCATCATGATGGACATAGAATCAAACTTTTTTTTGTTTGAGACTGAGAAAATTTTGTGCTCCAGAGGTTCAGGTTTAAAGATACATACATCAACTATATGATCAATGGAGGGTTTGAGTAAATCAACTCAGCCTTGTTTTAGAATTAACCAACATTACCACTTATTTACTTATGAGCACCTTAACTAAGCATATACAAGAGAAAACAATACACACTGCTTCGTGAGTATTCAAATGCCTATGGAGAAAATCTAACTTAGCCCTTTGCTACTGAAACACTGTCATTTGATGTTTTCTGCTTTTTTGTCTGGAAAAACTCCCCAGCTTGTGTCAATTTTGAACTTTTCATTACCGTAGTAAACACTTAAATCAAAGAGTTGGCCATTTATAACAAGTACAAACAGAATAGGATTTGGGGGAAATGGCTCTGCTCTTAAAGAATCAGAGCAGCAACTGAGATTCTGTTCAAAGAGCTGATCATTAAAACTTCAAACAACAATAGAAAGAATATAGCCCATAAGGAGGAGCACTGTAGCCCACAACACTGACATGCAAATAGAGCTCACATGACTGTATCAGCAGAGTAACAGTGATAAGTATGTGCACTGTACACCTGCATGAATATGATTAGATGTTAGTAGTCAGCTGATAGCCACACAGCTGAAGAATGAGCCAGTGATTGTGAAGAATGAATGAAACAGCTGATGCCAATCAGCTATCGCATGCATGGCTTCAGTGCTCAGTGCCTTAGTTAACACTCTGCTCCACTTTTCTGGTTAAAACACACAGCAGGCACTGCTCATTGTCTCTATGTGCTCTGACAAAACCATGTGCCTTTATACTTATGCAAAAAAAACAGGCGACTTGGTTGTGGAGGGCCTGAATATTATTCAAACTGACAGCACACCACCGTTGTTCTCTTTACCACGGCATGGAGGGATTTTGATGAAGATTAATCTCCACACAGTTCACACAAAGAGAAAAACATGTGGAAAAGTCCCCTGACATAGAAAGAGCTGCTGTGGCATTTTGAACTTTTTGAGCATTTTGACCAGTGATAAATAATTTTTCAAAAAAGGGATATCACATCGAGACCCACCCATAAAGGGTCCGTGATCCAGTTTGGGTTGGCACCGATAGTTTCAGAAACAATAGCATAAAACCTGGGAGTATCTGTGCACCGCTGACCTGATCTGTTCTGTCACAGCACCTCAGGGAAATATTACCTTACCAGCACAGAGCTTAGCCCTGTGCCATGTAGCTGTCAGTGGAGTCTTACTCTAGATGTCTGAACAAGTTATAACAGCAAGAAACTATATAAAGCCTAAAAAGGGATTTATTGCACTGTTAAAGTATAGACAGACTTAACTTAGAGAATTCCTTGTGTTCCACAAATGATGAACAGAGTTTTGGACATGAAAATAACCAACATGAAACTGACTGCAGCGATCAAACTGTGTTATTGAATGAGTGATCCAGTGGCTTATATTACGGACTTCAATTTTTCAGGAGACTTGATTAACATGTCACAGTTTGAGCAGAGCTTTCAAAGACCCTTCCAAACACTTTAATGGTTTCACCCTCGGGTCTTTCACAATGTTTTGAACTTTTTGCGATGAAATGTCGAATATTTCACATCACTACCAAATAAGTCTTGAAAAAAAAGGCTTCCAGGAGTGATTCATTTGTTCTGAAATCGGTGAGGTGCACACACACACATACACACACACACACACACACACTCCAATGTGTGCACTCCAATAGGTCAATGCGGCTATCGTCATTTGATAATGGATGTTCCAGCCCCAAGTAAGGGCTTCCATCTGTGGTGACCAGAGAAAATATTATGATTAATTAATAACAAGATTGATTGTGCCAAATGTTCCCCGCGAGGTCAGTTCTTACATCCAGAAAAGTGATCCCATGGTACCTTTTCCAAGAAAGCACTGTAAAAGATTGGATGACAGATGCAAGTTGAAGAAAATGGCTGTGACTCAAGCAGCTGTCATGACGCATCAGTGAATATTATTTTTAATGTTTTCTAAACAACTGTCACAGACATGCTAAGTAAGTGCATGAGTCCACATGGTGAAGTTCAGCAGAACCATGTGAGCCTTGGCTGCCGACTGGAGCAGAGGTAAAAAGCTGTCACTTAACTACACTGTGTGTGGACAGACCTGCTGCAAATGTTGTTTCAGTTATGCAATGTTATGAATTTTAATTTCTTTTTTTTTTCATAAATAAAGATTGTACACAAAATCGTTCGGGATCTCTTTGTATTATTGAAACCTTTTGCAGGATATGTCAGTGAGTGACACTCGGCCCACGTTGCACAGAGCAGAAACCAACCCAAGCTGGCTCCTTTCCCTGCCTGGCTTGGTGTAATGAAGAATTGGCTGCAATAAGGAGTGTGTGTGTGTGTGTGTGTGTGTGTGTGTGTGTGTGTGTGTGTGTGTGTGTGTGTGTGTGTGTGTGTGTG
>JBBMJY010000007.1:20204783-20227422 GCA_037833715.1 Toxotes lorentzi | reverse complement strand
GTGTGTGTGTGTGTGTGTGTGTGTGTGTGTGTGTGTGTGTGTGTGTGTGTGCGTGTGTCTGTGTGTGAGTGTGTGTGTCTGTGTGTCAGTATGTGTATTTGTGCACACAGTTTCAGCATCATTCCTATATAATGGAAAATCTGGTAAAAAAAACAAACACATCTTTCCTCATATTTTTGAGGTTTAAAATTAAACAGAAGAACTGGGAGTAGGAAGGTAAACAGTTGTTCAGGGATTGATAACCCAGTATAACAACATCAACAAATTCCCACACACACCTAAGAGCAATTAAATGTGTCTGCCTGTTTTTGTAGTGTATCTTGTCATAGCTAGTATGGAAAGGAGAAATGATTACAGTGACCAGTAATAATGTCAGCATACATTATATGGCTTGTATTAAAGGGATACTCCAGAAAAGTAGTATTGCCCTCCAACAAAATCTAGAGACCCACAAGTCAAAACTTGCAATCCAGATGATCGCCTTGAAATCTGATCACCCACAATGCATTTTAATGTCAGATGTAAATGGGATAAATTTATTCAGTCCTCCACAGGGTAAATTCTGAGGATTGTTTCTCATTGGTTGCAACAGACATGTCTTAACTTGTACCAACAATAGAAGCCAATTAACCATTTGAATATCAAAAAACAGAGAGGGTTACTTTATGGGCATAAATATATTGATGTCAGGGTTTTGTCAAAACAAGCCAAAGGTAATGTGAGTTCAAGATAGTAAACAAACTAAATCTATATATAACATCAGAGTGCCTATCATCAGTTACTATGCTGTGGCACTGAAGTCAAAAACCATCCCCTGAGATGTGGAATATTATTTTGCAATGCCCACGATACAGAGTTCAAAACAGCATGAAATATAACTAAATAACAGAAATGGGTAAAGACCAATGTTTTTTTTTTTTTTTGACCTAATCTTCATTTTTGGCCTGCATTGTTTCATCCAGCCCTCTGTCCAAAGCAAGCTCTTCAAAGTGGCCCCAGGTTGCCAATAATCGGAGAAGCTCCTCTGACCTGATGTCCACATGGGTTAAATAAAGCTTGACTCCATTGTTCTGTAAAATAACGTGATTACGATCCCTTCAACACTGAGAATAAAACGCCAAATAAAATTGCTGTAATTTTTTGGTTGTTTATTGAGTTAAAAACATATTATTTTACATATCATTAAGCACAACTACAATAAATGCAGGGTTCGTTTTTACAGAGCACCACATCTTTAAAAAGTGGGTTTTACTTGGATACAGTAAAGTGACTCTTGGGATCTGAAGGGTTTTGTGCGTGTATATGTTTTCATGGACTTTCTTAAGCCAACAGCTAAAGTAATCCTTTGATTTTGCATGATCATGGTTTGTGGCTATCTGGCCAGCGGAGAGCTTGAATAAGCGGTACTGTATTTATATATCAGAGACTTTTAAAGCAAACACTTGATACTCAAATTCCTTTCAGGGCTTCTGTCAAATATACAAGGCTTATAAAGGAATTGGTCCAGAATATTGAAAACAAGCTTATTTTGAGTAAAGCGAAGTAGAGTCATTACTGACAGCACTGAATATTAAACACAGTGTTTCCTGGAGAGCAGAAATGACTCATGATGTTGTCTGATGTAGGAATGACCAATCATACAAGACCCCGTTTCACACACATTAAATCAGTTTTGTCAGGGCCAGCTACAAATATTTCATGAGATGTTTTTCTCTCCCTGCAACATAAGACTAATTGTACTAAACACATAAATTATGGATCCAAGGTGACTTTAGAAGCCATAAGCTCACTTCAGCGCCAATGACATCACAGACCAGACATTTAATGTACTTCATACACTGACCAACACACTCACACACCATACTTCTATAAATACAACCTCTTGCAATGTGGATTTCACACAGCTTACATTGGTATATTTTTGAGGCCCATGCTTTGGGTTTGTGAAACTCATGCAGAATTACAAAGTGGTGGTCCAGTGTTATGTGGTCTGCATTTTCTTATACAACAAATGAATACTTTCTTTTGTCCATCAGCCGTTCAGTCAGTCGGCTTCGGTTGAGCTGTAGTTCATCACTGATGTGTGTTGATGGTGAAGTACAATTTTATCCTCAGTGTATTCATATGATATAAAGCACATGCTCTGATTTGGCTCACATCAGGAGGAAGACGTCCATCCATTCCCTCCGTACGTCAGTCTGTCCTTTCCACAGCTTTCCATCCTAGATTTATTAAGCTGTAAACACAGGTCAGGTTGACTTTCAACACATCAAAGTCTTGGCCTTTTGCTGCCAAGTTGGACTGAAATAGCCCTTCCAGGGCTACAAAGACACCGACTCCTATCCTGAGAGAGGAAGTGGAGCTGAATTTGACTCTATAAATGCAATCACGTCCATTGGCTCTCTTTATGGGATAGCTTGGCATTGCAGGTGGGTTGTGTTGCTATGGGATGAGATTTCCATTCGTCAATTCCACCAGAACAGATCTTTTGGGACCTTCCAGACTCCTGTTTCTCATTCAAGAGTGCATTTGGTAGATAGAAATTTTAAAAGCTCTGTGTGTGTGTTCAGACTGTTTTTGTGGGGGAGGCCTGTTGCCAATACATGTGCTGTATATTGTTTGGCTTAGAATGGCAAAAACAGCATTTATGCAGCTTTTATACTGTTAACAATCTTTGAGCTGAAACCCTTGGATATAGTTTGTGGTCTAATCAGTCCCAACATACCACCCTGTAACCTAACCATGCTATTCTTCTAGAAAGCTCATTTAAATTCATTGTGTTACTGTAGCACTGCCTGCAGGTGACATACCAGCAACCTTTGCAGGATTGATTAGGGTTGCTGGATAATGCGAAAAAGAACTTTGGCAAATTACAAACACATCAGACAGACCTCGCCTACAAGAATTTGGCAAGTTATAGAATTTAATGTGTAATTTTAAACCAAATGTATGTATGCATTCAGATTTGTTATCAAACTGGTGAAATGAAACTGAAAGGTGGGTTGGTTAAAAAAGGGTTTTGCAAAACATTCAAATGACGCATTATTTGCATGAGAAAAACAGACGTGGTCTATAAACAAAAAAGAAGTGTTGGACCAATGAGCTGTGTGCATAAATAAAATAAAATAAATGCTTCATAAATGGCCATGTGGTGGCGCTATCTGCATCAAATGCTAATTAGTCCTTCCTTGCCCAAAACTCTACCACATATTCAGTCTTTGCCGTGACACAGGTGTGGTTCTAGGATTAACAGTATGTTAGCATTGTCGTTGTTGACTTTAGCATTTAGCTGGAAGCACTGTGCCCTAAATAGACTTAGACCTACAGATTTACCCCACTGTTAACAGACAAATAAGCAGACAAACAGAACTAAAAATATAGCCGTCTTGGCAGAGGTAACAATATAGAGTGTTCTTTTAAGTTCTGGATTTGTCCTCTGATGGAATCCGGCACCACTTCCTCCTCAGTCCTTGCCATATTGACCAGGAAACTGCTGAGACGCTACAAAGTCATGACGGCTCAGCTCAGCTTGATTCCCAGCAAGAGCTAAGTCAGAAAGTGTCAAACAACCAAGTATGAACCACATCCAGGCCTTTTTGTGTTTCCACCATGTTTCACCTTCCCTTTGACTTGGTGGAACACCAAACCCAAGTTAAACAGCTACTCTGCATGGTCTTCATAGTGATTCTGCTGTGGATTTCTGTGGTATTCTCTGAGTGTCTCTCTGTGAAGTGAGATTTAACAAACCTAACCAGAGGCTGAAAAACCTGCAGGTTAAAATCAGTCTAAGTAGTGTGAAACAGAACTATTTTTTCTTTTAATCAAAGCTAAAGAATACAGTGTGGTTTCTTTTGCATTTTAGCTTCTTTCATTGTGATGTAATGTTTCATATCAGAAGATCCACATTGCTGAGGTTTCTGAAAAATAATCCTGTCTTTACAGTGTGGTTGTTTCCTGATATTCCCTGTTTCCTGATACCTTAAAAAACATTTTCTGATCATCAACAACAAACAAAAGACCTGAGTTTATTGCGGCCTGATGTTTTTAGTGTGTGGAAGTGACACATACATCACAAAGGTGGAGGCAGGTGGAACATGGGTGAAATCTAGTTCAAAGGTCAATAATGAGTGTTTTTCTATGCAGTTGAGACATTCCATCAGCAAATAAAATACAGAAAGAGAGAAAAAGAGACGATAATCTAGAAATAAAGCACTTCAGAAATCATCTTTTCATCTTCGCGATGGAACATCAGACCCGGAGCGTGGCTTGCAGTTCTCATCCTTAATGGATTGAGATAATGGCTGGACAAATTGTTCCCAGGCACTGTCTTCACTCTGCCCCACTGAGTTCAGGGATCCGGGGAGTAAAATAATCCGATTTTTCCTTCCCTTTATCTCCCAGACTCCAAAGAAGAAGCGAGGGGGCTTTGAAATGCCATGTCTACTTGTCACGACCCCTTTTGTGTACCCTCCGCCCATCTGTGGACCCGGCTTTAGACGCCATCCCTATTCCAAAGGCTCACTGTCACGGCCTCAAATAAACCTCCTGGAAGTGCCAGCCCTGTTTTCCATTTTCCTGTCGTTCTTTTTTTCCTCTTTCTTTCTTCCCCAATGTTTATCAGACTCTGGTCTCTCCCAAAATGAGGAGTCTCTCATGGTTAAGTGGTAGAGTTCATGCCGAGGTTCGTGGAAATTCACCAGGTCTCTTACAAACTGTTGTGGTGAGAAAAAGCTTGAGTCTGATCACCGGGATGTGAGCCACGCCAGGCTCCCCTGTGTCAGGAATGAGTATACAATGCGTAATAAGCACTTCTGCTGCGTGCTAAGTTGGTCCGGTCATGACATCCTTAAGCCGAGGGCTGTGCCAGCTCTCCTGTTACAAAGACAAATTGTGCATGCGGAATTTCCTGGAGTGGTTCCGAAAATGCTCCCCCAGTCTTACAGCCAGGCTCTCTGCGGGGACTTGCACTTGAAAGATTTAGTGCCATGATTTAGTCCTTGCCCTTATCTCAGCCCAAGAGAAATTCCTATCAAACACAGCCTAAGCCACCTGATTAGCTGAGCAACAGGTTTCCATGAGGAATATTCAGGACTGATGTTGGGACAGCCTCAGGGAATGACGGTCGCTGTAGGAGGTTCTAACGATAACACGGAGCCCCACCCTGGCAACCAGGAATCAAAACAGAGCGAGACACTTTTAAAAGAATTCTGGTTTTGGCTGCAGTTTCTGTTTTAATGAACTAGCAGCAGGTGAATCCTGAGGAATCACTTCAAGGTGCTTGCACTGCCGTGCTGTTTGTCAGGGTGATGTTCCATTACAGTAACAAGATAAAAACATAGGTCAGGTCATTGACCTCTGCTAATTTTCAGATGGACTTTCTTATAATAACGCTTATCCTAATCTGTGCTCCATGATATGCATGTGAACGCTTTCAGCACATGGGAAGAAAATCACTGCAAATTAAACAATTGCAATTGCCTCCATTCTCCTGTGCAGGTCTGTGCTGGATACTTATAAACTCTCCTACAGTTACTCATTTTCATTTGTGAATTCTCTTGTTTATTACGGGTTTGAACTCTTAACTTACTCTAAAATATCCCATGATATTTTATGATTGGAAGAAAACTGTGAACCCCACAGGAGTGAGGGGAAGGTTATGTGTAAATCTGCTGAAAAGTTGTTTTTACCCCGAATTACCTTGTACTGGAAAACATCCCCAGGTAGTTAGTTCCAAAACATATTTATCTGAAGTGTTCTACAAGATCACACAGAAAAGTATAATTCAGTGGCAGTAACCTGTATGTTCTGATGTACTGAGCAGGTGTGACTACCATCTGAATATAAAGTATTGTGTGAATCATATGGACAGACAAAGCTGGGGCAAACGCAAGTCTGCTCTACTCACAGGGCCTTTATGGTAATTACCTGCTCAGATTTCACTCATTTAAAGAAACAGATCAACCTAACAAACCACTTTTGGTTTCAGTTATTTGGCTTTCAAACATGATCTCCAGGATTTCTCAGGTAGAGAGGTGAAAAATACCCTGAAATCTGAGTGTCCACACACAAATCCTGTCAAAACATCTGGGAAGGGTTTACCAAAAGAAATTCACTGACATGCAACATGACGCATCATGCATCATGCCTCACTGCTTGAGCTGTGATGTATTCCTCTGTATCCCAAAATGAGCTTACTCATTTTGTATCCTCAGTGCTCAGGGGGGAATCAAAGTAACTGACCCGTGGATAAAGTACATCACGTCATCCCTGCAGCCTCAGCCCACTCACTCAGCTCATTCCAGTGACAGAACCTTTTTTTTTTTAGAGCTCGCCAGATCTGGTACTTGCAAGGATATTCTTCCTCTTTTTAACTTGTGCATTTGTCCAATTTTGGCATTACGGATGAGATTCACTCCACATCCATTTGATAAACATATACTGCCTTTAGTAAAGCCTTTAGCTACATAATGGCTTTGGCAAATGAATGTGATTTGGAGTCCTTAATACAAGGCATGTACTGTTCACAGTGATGAATGTTCATGTTCATTCTTCTTCCAGTTCTGCATCATTCATCCCGATTGGCTACGGTCCCCTGATCAAACAGTGTAGCTCATATGTTTCAGGGCGTGATGGGCTGGCTGCCTCTTGCACATGGTGGTATGAGCTATTCATCCCTCATCTGATACTGTGGGTGGTCCTTATCTTAGGGATACATGACCAAGACCCTTTTAATTTCAAACCTATTGAGAGATGCCTTATGTGTTGCCCCTCCACTGTCTTTTACCTTCTTTTAAACTTTCCTTAAAAACCCTATATTTTACCTTTGGCCCTGCAGATCAAAGGAAGTGTGAAAATGACATTGTTAGACCTTTACCTGTCACTCAGGTTCTCCAAACTACATGTATATTGTTCCCATCATGTTATATACCAAATTAGGTACATTTTGGCTTCCCAAAATGTTTCGTATCAAGGGCGCCCCAAATTACATCCTCAAGGGCCCGCAGACTCTCAATTCATTCGGGGAAAAACTCACTTAAAGACTTCAAACTGTAATGCAATGCATTTGTAATACAGTTTGTATTCCTAAATGACATGATTTCAAGTCAAGGCATTTCCAGTGCAGCCACAATGGAGTGTAAGGGGAAAAACATTTAAACCAAAAGTACAAAATGTCAGGTTTTAGTGTCTATATTACAACTTTCGTTCTCACTGTGTCTTACTCACATGTCACACACATACTGGGACAAATCCTCTGTTGGACTGAAAAACTTTTTGATTTCTTCACTGACAGTACACTTTGTACTACATAACACATCATTATCATTCCTCAGCTGGCAGGAACAACTGGTGTTATTACCCCTGCTGTCCACCTGCATATTGCAAGCAGACGGGGGTCTGATTTTGGAGGTTTGGTAGCAAGTGAATATTTGCTTAATCTACAATGATGTGAAGTTAGAACCACACTGATGAATGAATTGGTGATTGCTTGCAAAGTGACACATCCAACCACTGCTTTCAGGATCTGAGAACAGGTGTTTCACCCAATATCACATTTCTGGATGGTTCATGTCCCCAAACATTAATCTGAGGAATGCATAAAACCTCTAACTGAAGTAGAGGCAACTGAGGCATGCTGAGGTTAACTGGGAATGCACTTTACATAATCACAATGGTAAAAGTTAATCTAATGGGAACTTCCTTTTAAAAGGAATTTGTTTTAATCACTCCACATCACTCTCAATTTATTCACTTTTGTGGTGAAGATGTGATGTTCTTTTTGTATATTTAAGCCCATAAGTCTCCATTATTAACACAGTCAGCAGTTGGAGCAGCAGCAGCAGGTGTGAAACACAGCTCATGGAGGCAATGAAGGTACTTCAAACCCTTACTGCCTGATTTCTGCAGTTTGCCTAAAATAATCATTCACCTTCTCTAAGACAAACACACAGATTTGATACGCATATTTCCAGATTCTGTGTGACACACACTTTTCTAAGGATATCAATATGACCGATGTCCATCTCAAATAAATCCACTTAAAAATAAGAAAAAAAGACACTCATTATACCCCCTGATGCTGCCAAGAGAATCACCTTGTTTTTAAATTTTCTTCACTATCACAGTAATCCAGTGATAGTTGTCTGTATGTCAAATAAATAGAAGACAAAAAACGGGATGAAAAAAGTTTGTTTCATTTTACTTTCCTCTGAAGCAATACCTCGGGTTACCTCGGGTTCAAGTAATTCTCGATTCTTGATTCTGCTTAAGCTTGCCATGGAAACAGGTGGGAGCAGCAGCTGGGCAAGACCCACTGGGTACTGCTGTCAGCCTGGTCATGTAGGTCTCGTCTGGATACGTGCAGTAATTGGATCACCGTCCTAATGAGTGTCCTGTTGGAACTGTCAGACTTTTTTGTTTTTACCTGTAAAACACCTGTTGGTATTTTCACCCCATACTCATGCTTCGTTTTTCTCTCTGCTACTGACGGGCCATCACTTTCATTCAATCCTAATTTTCCTTCCAGTTTCCACCTGACTTAGTGTGAACTCAGAGTTAGCTTTCCTTTTTTTTTTTAAACAATCCTCCCCTCTTATAGTTTCACATATTGTGCAAGACACTTACTGTTTTGTTCACTGTTTTCCTTTCTTTCTGTCTTTCCTTGTTTGCCCCTTTTCATTTATTCTCTCCTCCTTCCTATTTTAGTTATTTATTTTTTCATTTTTGGCAGTGTCACACAGCAAACCTATCATCTCAGGCTGCGCTCACCAATCATGACCTGCGATTGGAAATGGATATCCAAACAAAGCACAACCTATCATCTTTGCATCGTGGCTAATAGGAGTATTGGAGGGGTGTTTCCAATAACACAGGCACAGCTCTGGGTAGCCACATGGGTTCACTGGGAGGTCGGAGAGACCACATAGGGACGGGAGGGGACGAGCAGGAGAGAGAAGCCGGGAGAGAAAAAGAGGAAGAAAGAGAAAACTAGAAGAGGGGTAGACAGAAGGACAAACTTAGACTAGACCTGCTTCTTCAAAACTGGGAGATAATGCTTTAATTGAGAGAGAGAGAGCTGGAGGCTGGAACCTCATAACCGCAACTTAACACCAAGGAAACAGAGTTCATGGACCCCTGTGCCAGTGACCACGGTGCTGTAACTGAGAACCTCCAGAACAGCAGCACTTAGTGAGAGGAAAACAGCCAAGAGACCGAGCAGGAGCATGCAGTGTTTGTTATTAATAACCCAAATTGCTCATTACGCTGAGATGTAGGTGTTATCAGCTCCTAGTGCAAGCAAAGGTTTTCTCTGGTGTTAACAAGTGAAGCAGCTGTTAGTTTTAAACCCCAGAAATCAGTCAACATGGATTCAAGGACAGGTCTGCATTTGTCTTTATACAATACTAACAAGCCACATGTACTTTGAGTTGCTGTAACTCAAAGTGCATGAAGTAACACAACTACGCTGTAAAAAATACAGTGGATGCAATCCACAGTCTTAGTTTCATGTAAAAATACAACCTGAATTTCAGCCAAAGAAAATATAAGGAGTTACTTAGCTAATTAGTTTCCAAGTGTCCCTGTTACACTAATCCAAACTATTCCGCAAAATATAGGCACTGCTTCAGGTTTGGTGATGTAGGGACTACTCGTAAAGCTAGCTGATGAACACCTGCAGCTGGATATTTAATGGCTAACATGTAAGCAACTGCTTAACATGCTAGTGCTTTTCAGTGACATAGCTCTTCAAGCTTCTCTCCATTTTCTCTCTGCTGTGCTGTTTATTCTCCCTGGTTCACACAGTTTATTCAAGAGATGCATCTGCGCCATTGATTCCAGTCCAGTTCCAATTGTGTAAACCATGTTTCTTTTGTGGAGCTATTAATGTTCTGACAGAACAGGGTTCATAAAAATGGATGGTACTACACAGCTACAATAGCTTCTGCTCTGGACTCTCAAGTTCTCTGTTCCCTCAAAGGTCAGTTTCATTCATTTAATTAATTAGTGTGTCACAGTTTACTAAAGCTGAACTTGCTGGGAAAGCCCCAGTGAGTAAATCCACTGATCGCTGTGATTAAACTGATTAATTTTGCCATGAAAACGCATCTTTTTAAACTCTGGTATGACAGGGCCTTTACAGAGAGAAGGCCCTGTCATTTTATAACTGATCAGTTATAAAATCCTGGCACAGAGCATCTCTCCTGCCTGGCTCCTGATAGTGCTGTCAGCTGAAGGTGTCGGAGCAGCCAAGAGAAACGAGCCACTCTTCTTTGTGTTGCTCTGTCCTCTGTTTCCATTACAGCTAGTTTGGTAGTTCTGTAAAGTTGTACAAGTTTATCATGCTGTAAACCTGTGATGGTCTGAGCACAGTGATGCAGATAAAAAAACAGTCCAGTGATTTGACTTGAGTTTTTTATAGTGAGTGGACTTGAGTGAGTGGGCTTCTTGACTGATGATTCGTATCATGGACGTCTAGGGGGCAGTGACTGATAACTCTTTTATGTATGTGCTGTATAGCATGTGAGTATTGTATTCTGATAGGCTTGACTGAGATATCAAAGCCCATCCTTTGACAATGCGAGGCTGCCATACTCACAGCTTGTGATTTGAGGGTTTAAATGTTACAAAGTGTGCCTATGTGTGCGCATGAGTGAAAAAGAAAGACAAAGACAAAGAAACAGTGACACTGTGACATGTTTCGAAGTCACAGGAGAGACATGGCATATTACATCAGAGACTATTAAGTTACCTGTGTCTTTTCAGTGAAAGACAGATTCTCTCTGTCTGTTGCTGTGATGGAGGGTGCCTGTTTGTTTTTGAGAGTGCTTCGCCCCTATGGCTGTCTTCCTACTCATGCAGGTAGCCCTGAGGGAGAGAGAATGGAGCTCTTTGACAGGAGGGGTGGGTGGGGGGGTTACATTGCAACCACCATCTACTCCCTGTGCCTGGGCTCATTCTGTAATGAAATGGCCTGTGTCATGGAGGCCTTGTCCAAACAATGGGCCTATTCAACTTGGAGAGGAGTCTCTGTCAAGACTAGGCTGAATACGATACCTCTGATTCAGGACTGCAGTCCCTCTTTCTTTCGATCTTACTATTTTTTACTCTGTCTACTGTAGCTTTTACCATCCTCCCCTTCTCTTTCTCTCTGTTTCAGTTTGCCCTTCTGCTTCTTTGCTTTCTGTCCTCTCTCTTTTCTGCTTCCTATACAGTGTGTTATCCAACAGAAACAAATATATTAAAAAAGTTAGACAAAGAACTCGAAACACACAGTGTTCTCATGTACGTGTTTTTACAAGATATCACATGTCATTGTTCACGTCTAGGTGAACATCATCCGTGTTTCCACCAAAGCCATTTTGGTTTGACGTATTACTGTATTATATTTCGTGTTATTAAGGGTTTTTGGTGTCTTATTTGTTTTGAGTTCTTTGGGTGCTGATTTAAAGAATTGGCTTAAACTTCTTCTTCAAATTATATTATTCAGTTTCCCTCTTAGATAGTTTTCAAACTTGTGCTGAAGGACTGCTCCACACTGCTAGTAAAGAAATGTGTACATGGTGAAGAACTGAAGACAGAAAAACAAGACCATGGTGAAGAATGTAGTGCTTACTTAGTATTCTTACCCCCCCCCCCCCTATTTTCATTCTGTCTTTCTTTTTTTCTTTTAGCATAATTTTCTTTAATAGCCTGGGTGATTTCCACTTTTATTACTCTGAGTCACTCTCCACTTTCTCTATTTGGAAGACCATTTCTGCCAATTGAAAAAGAAACCCACACATCAGCTTTTTTTTTGTTAAAGGTACCTTATGAAATTTTTTTTCCCCTAAATGAACAAAGTTATGTTTACATTCATTGTTTGTCACCAAGACACATTGCACATACCTTTGAGGTCAGTTAATTTAGGTTAACAAATAGATACAGACAGAAACTAAACCAAAATCCTTCAGGGATGAGGGTTATCATTCACTATCCATCACAGTCTCTACAGAAAGGTGCTCTTTGCATTTATCTGCAGCATGCCACTCTTATGCTTCCATATTCAACTCTTCTCTCTGGGGTCTGGCAGGCTCATATTAGCCAAGACCTGCCCTCTTGAAGCTTGGCATCCAATCAAACATGACAAATGACAGCCTGTGACAATATATATTGTCTTAACGTCTCTCATTATAAATTGTGGTTTCTCATAAATGATGAGAAGGTTTCTCATATTCTATAAGTGGAGGAATCTCTGTCTTTCTGTTTGCCTGCCCCTCGATTTTCTTGACAAACGGTCATGTAATTGATTTCAAACTTTCACTAATACAACAGGCCTGAAATAAATCCTTCCTTCATGAGGGTTATAATGTTCTGTTTTTATTGAATCTGTTTAAGAGGATGTTGATTTACTTTAATGGTTATTTTGGAGTCTGTAATTGGTGCTGCTCATATGGGATGGACAGAACATTAGGAACACCTCGCACCTGAAGGGAAGATTAATTGCAGGCTGGAGCCATGCTGGAAAGTTGATGAACCAGTAAGAGTGATAAAGATGCTGCTCAACAAGCCAGAGGCAAAATAAGTGAAAACACCTGTACATGACAGTGTGTTTTGATGCTTCAAAACCTCAAAGACTCACTTTTCTTTTTATTTTTTAGTATGGCTAGCCCACTTGCTATGAACACTAAAGAGGATTCATGCTGTTCATTTTAAGCCGTACAGCTGGCCCATGAAATTGCTGACACAAGTTAAAACCAGTTTAGTTGTTGATTGAGTACAAGCAGTATTGCTAAGCAAATCAGTGGCAGATCAGCTTTCTACGGTCAGTCAGACAGTATCCAACAAATGACTAAGGTCAAAGCAAAAGTCCTTGAGACTTTTGCCACAACTCACAGTGGTTAGATTCATGACTGTAACGTTGAAAAGAAAACCTTGGCTAATATAAACCCCACGTCAGAGGACATTTGGAGATTGAGTTTCTTCCACAAACATCGTGCAAGAACTTTTGATGAGAAAAACAGAAGCTGAAACAAATGTTCTCTAAATTGAATCAGCTGGATGCTCTGCTTCCTCAATTTGCTCCTGTATATTCTAGCATATACAAATATGTGTGATAACCCAAAGATATATCGGGTTGTCTCTCTGATTGCTGTCTACTTCCATGTGTGTCTGTGTATGTGTGTGAGAGACAGAGAGAGAGAGAGAGAGAGAGAGAGGGAGGGAGGGAGGGAGGGAGGGAGAGAGAGAGGGAAAGAGAGAATATGTGTGCCTTTGCCAAATGGGGTTGCATTCAAAAAACCCTCAATTACACAGTCAGGCTCCTGGAGACACTCTGGCTATTTGTTTGGAGAGTTTTATCAGCATGTCAGACAGTCATGAAATGGACTCCTAATTAAACGCCAGTGCTTGGCTGTTGCCACACACCACTTTTGTAAACAGTTATGAATAAACAGCCATAAAGTCCTAGAGAGACGGGCACTGGAAGTTATTAATACACGGTTGTAGGATATCTTCAGTGAGCTCATATTGGCAGAGTTTAGTTTGTGATTTTTACTTATAATTTTAGGAAATACTGTGATTTTAAGTAGACATTTTGAAGGAAGAGAAACACTCAATTAGAATTAGAAACACAGAGTCCTTACTGTAAGTTTACAATTTGTCTACAGTATAAAGATCAAGTAACCTAATCATGGTGAACCACAGTCACTCTTTGCTACATTGAACAGAAAAGGCTGCCTTGTGTTGTATGAATAAAATGAGCTTGAGGTAAATCGCTAAAACCACTTCCTAATCTCTGAGTAAAGGATACCATTGTATATCTGCTGCAGTTGGTGTAATGCAAAACCTGGATTGCCATGAACATGATAGAACTCTTTAACAGGGTTAAACACATAGTGTAAAGATACGGCAAGCTGGAACAGCGCAATCTGATCCCAAATTGTACAGAGAAAGGTCAACTGTGCACCTGTCATTATGGAGGAGGGTGGTGGTGATGGTGGTGGTAGGGTGACTGATGCAACTCCATCCCCCTGCCCCTCAAAACCCATCTCTCAACAGATATTATCTCAGATGACGAACGGAGGTAAATGGGCTTGACAAAAAATAATGGATTATCTGACAAATACACAGCACCCTGTGTGTTCCCAAGAGGGCAGTGATAGCTTTAAAATACATCTGCACTGAGGTAGGCCCTGTGGGAGAGCATACAGGAACATTACACTCCATTCACTGTCATATACAATAAGATTCTGGTGTCTGTTCCTGGAAATATTTTGCACTGCAAGAGCAATAATACTAATACCCATTTGTTTTCACTTTTTCTCAGAATAACTACTTGTGCTTCAGTTATCAAATAACATTTCACAACCAACACAGAGGAATGTATGTTAGTTGAGAAGTTAGTGTCTCTTTTTCAGTGGTAGAGCTCTCCCTTTCTTTCCTTCAGCAAAGATGCTGAACATGGTGTAAAATTGGGAGTTTAAAAAGAAAGATTAGAACTGAACCTGGAGGCCAGAGGTATAAATGATATGAAAATAAAATGCTATGCCGTTTCCCCAGCATAAACTGGTATTTAGATGGGCACCACTCATATACGATATTTGATACCAAGTATGAAGGCAGCCATGAGAGATAAGGTTTTTCCTTTCAACAGTAGTTTGTAAAATACTGATCAAAATTAAATTTTTAATTTTAGTTACTTATGGGTGGTTAATTTTTGCCATTCCCTTTATTTACATGGAAGAATCATTTCATTTTGATTTCCTTCTAATCCCAAATTATTCCTTGCAGTTTGCGTACATCCTCAGACCTTGCTCACACAAAAACTTGATGCCTCTTTTTAAATTTATGTTGGTTGAGTTAGTGAAACATTAGGTTTTATACTTGGAAACAACATAGTCAGAATTCATACAAAGGTTTAGGAGGTCATATTCTCTACTAATATCCCTGGAGAATAACCAGCTATTGATCACAGCACTGTGAAAGTACCAAGAAAAGATTGGCCAACACCACTTCTTTCAACTAATTATAACCCTGTATCCTGACACCTGAAGGTCATGCAGGTCATTAAACATCCATAACCTCGTTTTGTCAGTTAATCACGGAGGCCAAGTGAGGTGAAAAGGTTGTCATGTACAAAGTTACACCCTTGAGGAACTTCCAGTTGTTCAGCAAGACCAAAGACTGCACTAGGGCCCTGTCCTAGGTCGGTGTCAGGGAGATGTGTGCACTCCGAAATGGGGCTCCAAGTGATACATGTACCCTGTAGGTAAAGCACAAGAGCCAATAGGTAAAATACAATAGCCATTTTGAATATGGCATCATTCTGTAAGACTGATTCACTGCACTGAAGATGGGCCGTAATTTGTATCCACTAGATGGATTGAGGCCATTATCTCATCAAAACAATTCCTTCTCACTGCACTTGAGATGGCTTCAGTACAGACGTCAGGATCATATGACCAAAACATGTGCCATGTGAACCTGCCATGTGAACCTAACAGAAAGTCAGCAGCTCACTCATGTTCAGATCAAGTGTCTTACCTTTGGTTTGCAGTGAGCTCCTGCTCCCTCAGAGTAAGAGGCTTCTTCAACAGAAACAAATCAGCTAGATCAGGTTTAGTTTGCTTTATGCACTCTGCTGCAGTTGGACCATAGGTCACCAAATCTGGCATTTTGGATGCAGCTGGGTGTTTTGATCTTTGAAAAATCCTATTTTGAATATTTTGAAGAGATGTTTTCTGTTTTTAGTGGCGCCATGGGGTCTTGGTTTCCTCAGGCCATCTCCTTGTTTGGCTGGTTGTTGTGGGAGACTCGTGTGGTGAATGACATGGCAGTGGTGGTGAGTGTAATTCTCAAAATATATCAGTAGTGTACACTTTAAAGAACACATGTACAAAATATGATAGTTCTGAAGGGGAGGAGTCTCTAAACTCCAGAGTGGGACTGGACAGCCAGTCAGCTGAGGGAATAATCCTTCAGGGATCAGGAAACTGGTGAAGCACTGAGCGTGGTGGGATACTGGTGGCAGGTACAGGTGAGCCTGTGGCGCAGCCAAAAACAATGAGGGAATTCCAGAAAGACTAGTACGAGGACGAAACACAGTAGCACAGACAGCACCGACCAAATGTAAATACCACTGTGGGAGAACTGACGAACTGGTGGCGAATGGAGTGAAGAAGTGGTCCTTATATGCAGCAGCTTTGGAAAATGAAGAGATGAGAAACAGGTGTGCAGGAGAATTGGCCGGAGTGCACACACAAACACAGGAACAGGTAGATGGACAAACAAGAGGAACAAGGGACGAGGGAGAGAGACTACAAGGGTGCTCTCTACCACCATCATCAAAACACCAAATGAAGGAATATCTACATGTTGGTTTTTCCAGTTACTGGTTGTCCGTTGAAGTTGAACATCTTGCCCAAAGACAACAGCAACACCTGGTCACAGTTGTGACCAGTGGAATAAAACAGGTTAATATTCTTTTCATTTCAGCTGTTATTGTGATGGACTTTGTAAAGTCTGTTTCAGTATGAGCTGGATACGTCTCTCTAGTGTATAATAATGATGACTGACATATCGTTGCTGGTGGTGTTGGTGCTTGCTGATGTGGCACAATAATCCACTTCTCTGTGCCTTTCACTTCCTTACCACTTAATTGTGGAAATACTGACACACAAATGCTGATCAATGACATGCCTACATCTATTTATGGCTATCTGTGGGAGTTGAAATCAGGCTTGTGCATGTGCGCCCAGTTCCATAATGATTGATATTTATAAAGCAGAACCAGGCGTACACGCAGCTTTAGCAATCTGATAAAAAGAATGTGTGTGTGTGCATAAATCTGTCTTTGTGCGGACACGAAATTTCAGTATTAAGTTTTACTGAAGACAGTCCCTTAAATCTTAGAACTCTGAGACTGACAGGGCAGTTTCCTGTTTCTGCTCTTCCAGGACATTCATTTATTGCTTCTCAACACAGCAAAACTGAAAAAAAAAAGAATTTATAATGGTTCTTAGGTTCCTTGAGATGTAGTAAGCCTCATTAATATTATTTTCCTTTAAATGAATCATTTCCATCTTTGATTTATTACGTTGTTGCTGTCTCTGTTTGTGGGTGGGAAACCATTCAATCATTCTGCATAATGAGAGCACACAAATTAACTATGACGTGTCAGCTCAGTGTCAACTGCGTGATCATCTTATACCCAGTGGCAGTGCATCATGGGTGCAAAGCATGCCAGACGTTTGCAATACACTAAAACTTGTGGGATACGAGTCTTGTGCTGACATGAAAATGTAGTTTTGGATCATCATCACTGTTATTTCCCAGCATTCTTGCATTTTGCTCAAGTTTCTATATGTCTACCCACACTTCACAACACACAGTTTACTTTTGGTTTAGTCTGTAGACAGGTTTGTTTTTGGTTACAACAGTCCCCACATTGAGCAACAACACGTTATACCAGCAGTTATGGCTCGAGGGAGGAAGACAAATTGACACCGGTTCAACAGCTCATTAAGCTTGTCATTTCTATTACAAGTGCAGAATAAAAGCTGACGAGATATCATGTTCATTCGAGCCGTTGACTTGATCACTATATTACACGACTTTGAAAAAAAAAAAAAAAAATCAAATTTAATCTAAACATGAAAATTTTCTCTTTTATGTTTAATGGACTAATGCGATCAGAGTCTCCCTGAAACGGTGGCATGTCATATGTTGGGCAAAAACATTTTACTGTTCTTCTTACTGAAAGGAAACTGAAATTGTCTTAGGCTAATGATGACCATTTGGGTGGAAGCCATGTCAGCATGCCTGCCAGTGCAATACCAAGGTCCTCGCACTGGCGAAGCTAAAGGGTCGACTGCACTAACTCCTTGCTGTTGCTAACTGACACTGCTAATGATGATATTGAACTATTGTAAGATGAAAATGTTTCTGGATCTGCTTCATAGACATTGTGTTTATAGTTGACGATATCTTAAAGGGAAGGAGAGACATGACCCACACCCAACGTTCACGTAAATCAGAGCAGTCCGATAAAAGGCCTGTTTCCCTAGGAAATAATAATTATATGACTGAGTGAAATTCTCTGGTAAAGCTTCTCACCTAGCCTTTATAATAATAATAATAACATTTTTTTCAATTTCAGATTAAATGTGTGCCCAATGCAGAGCCTGACATTACAATGTCTGTGTATCCCAGCAGTGCCTGGTCTCCTATAGGACACAATGGTTGCACTCTGGGGATGATTGAATTGGCGAAGGACTCCAGGTGCATTGAGGTTAAGTTACGCTGCAGCTGTCCAGCTGAAATAACACAAGCTAATATTAGAGGAGCATTTGGTTGACCTAGCTAACCTGTCAAGCCAGTGTATAGTGTATTAATCCATTTACTGTGCACATTGCAGCATTAGTATGGACATCCACAGCTAATCTAGAGTAGTATAACTCTAGTACTGAACTAACCCACATACTGAACATGACACAAAAGGTCAGCTACTATGTTTTATGCCCTGTGTTAGGAACATAAAGCTAAAATGTGACACTGTATTTTTCAGCAGTAGATGAGGACACTATGATGTGTTGCATCAAACACCAGCCACCTAAGCATATTCTGCTGACCTCATATTAGCAACAGTGATATACCTGCAGTTGTGGATTCAATACACACACAAAAAAAAATGCAAAGAAAAAACATATTTAGAATAATTGTCAAGTTGAATGTGACAGATCACCCCTGATGTTTTGCCCCTATGAACCCTGTGACCCCTGGATTAGAAAGAGCTGATTCGCACTCAATAAAGGTTTCATTTGACAGTCAGTGAGCAGTCCTCATCAGTCATGCATGCATGTGAGCGCACACTCATACACCCATGGCTGCACATTGACTTAAACAGACACACACACACACACATTCAGAGAGCTTAGGGGAGATTTGTGATCTTGTAAAAACACATTGAGAGACGAATGGCTCAGACTAGTTGCACTTGTCAAACAGCACCTGCAGCATGTGCCTTTCATGGGACAGGTTTGTTTGGCAGGAGAGAAATTGAGAGAAGGACAAAGAGACAGGGAGAGAGAGGGTGGTTGTCAATATTAGACAGGCATTAACAAGTTGTGATCTAGTGCTTTCATGGTGAATATTCCATGGAACTCTTGGATAGAGCTTATGCATGTCAAAATATTTGTAAGTGAGGTTTCAAAAAATTGAGAGCTCTTCAAGCCATTTCAAAAAGGCTTTTGTCAAAATAATAATGACCATTTGTTCTTTTTTAAAATCAATGAGTGCAAGTTTTCAGGGCTTCCAGTCCCAAACATCAGCCATGCAAGTCCTATCCAGTTCTATTATTTATTAAAATTTATAATTATTGCTTTATAGTGTTTTTTTAAAGTGATCTAAGATGAAGATAATTTCTGAACAACGCAGTGGACTGACTATCACCAGATTTTAGTATTGCTATGCAGCACACATCCATCTCGCTATATAAAAACAACTCTGATAGATACGTGGTATCTATTTTTCCCAGTAATTTCCAATCACATCACATTAAGTCAGTTGGGCATTGACATAATCCTGTCTGTCCCCAGGTGAGAGAGAATACACCAACGTAAAGCCTCTGTTGGGACAGATGCCAAGAAAACATCCATCTTTATTTAGCAGGCCTGGATTTTGCCTCCTAGCATGCACGTTCACTCTGTGACTGACAGCTCTAACAATATGGATTCATCCAAGTAACAGCCTGAGGCGTATTGTAACTATAGCTGTGTAGTGATTTGGGCCATGCCCAGCGTATATTAACTCTTCCCTTCTCTTTTCCTATTCGTCTCTCTCTTTCAGACTCCCGCCCACACATCAACCGCATACACATGAACTTCTTTCCACTCTCTCTGTGTATCTGCAAAGGCTCTTGGTTGAAGCCCAGATTTATGAAGTATAGCATTACCACCTGTTTAAGCTAGAATTCTTGCATCACACCTTTGTTTTGGTAGTTATTGGTTAGTGCCCAGAAATCATTCCTCTACAGCACTGCATGTATGTCCATCATCACTTGAATATGTTTTTTGCTTTAAACCAAACAAAAGTTCACTCTGTCTCTAGCAGTTGGCGTCCCATAACTTTTGTCATTGCAATCCCTTTGTGTCCCAGGTGTGAAATCACTAGGACCACCAGGAAAACCAGAACTGGGGCTCTGGAGAGCATTTAAACGACTGTGCTCATATGACATATGACTTGCTCATATGTCATATGACTTTGTTTTCACTGTGGTGAGGTACTGGAATTGTCTCATATACCAGATGAATTATAGTCTAGTTTGAGAGCTAACCCTGAGTACTGTCAGACCAAAATACAGGCGACAGGGCTTTACTGAGTGTCTTGGAGAATATACTGATAGAGTCAATGTCACTTTTTAAATTAAATTAAAATGGTGAATTGTCCTTGGCCTGCTGTTCAGTAAGCAGAGAGTGATTCTCTGCTTACTGAAATAAAGTTTCATCACAGGTTAGAGCCCGGCTAAAGGGGCTGTATTGTCTTCCTTTCATTCATTTGTTTTTGAGAAGTATAGGTCAGACTCTGTGTTCCAAAAGTTGGTATGGGCTCATGGCTCTTTTTGTTATAACAGATGGCAGGGCTTTGGGCTATAGTGGCATTTTTTGTCATGGTTCTTTGGTGCACAATGTCTATTTTTTCGTTGCATAGTGGAGTTCTTGTCTACTTTGGGGTCATGATAGTGCTGAATGGTTAGAACAGGTAAAATTCATATGGCACAGATGAGTTTTGTGCTGTTACTTCAACCAATGCACACATGGACAATGTCTGGATAGTCATCATTATGCATATCTGCTAATGATGAGCTGGGAAAATCTCTTTATGTATTCATGATTATAATGTACAATATCCAGTTGTTGTTTTCATTGCTTTCTTTTTATTCCAGTAAAACACATGTTGTCTGCATTCACATCTCTGACATCCATTCATGCGTTGTGTACTGTGGAATATTGTTTTTATTTCATTGTTTAAAGTTGTGTTCTGTGTTGAATTTGTGGTCCTAGCTAATTAAGAGTGATTACCATGTCCTCATGTTTATAAAAGAAATCATCATATTCACAACTAGGGCTGCTAGCTTTTCATGATCAACTCATTCATTATCTGTCACTTATTTTCAAATTTTACTGATTAATTGTTTGGCCTATAAGGCTGATGCGATGCCACTGTGGTCGGCACTGTTGCCTCGTGGCGAGAGGGTTCCAGGTTCGAGCCGAAAGTGAAACAACAACATCATCATGTCTATAAAATATCAGAAAATGGTGACAAGTGACAAGTGTACAAGGTGATGTCTTCAAATGTCTCGTTTTGTCCGACTGACTGTCCAAAGAATACAGAAACATTCAGTTCACAATGATGTAAAAAATGAGAAAACAAGAAAATATTCACATCTTAGAAGAGGACAAAGAAGACAACTATTGTCTTAACTGCAAGTATAATTTTAATATGCAATATGAGGTTTTTAAGTGAATTATTTGTCCAGTAGTAGAGATCATTTGTTTACTGTTATTCTCAACAGTATTGTAGAGGACTTTGAGTTGTAGAGCTCATGTTCATTATTGGCCACAAGTCTGTTTGCCCACAGCTGAGAACAAACAAACAAAAAAATAAAAGAACTGAGACAAAAACTGGATGGCGACGTATGATATAATAAAATGTAATAATCTAAATATCTCATAATATCTCAGATGAATCATTAATCATCCAGAAGAAAAACATGATACTGGGTATCACACCAGCATGGAGACATGCATTTTTGGTCTAATGTGATGTCACCTCTGTACGTTTGTCTCGTTTGATGGAGAGGAATATGATGGGAACGTGGACGCTTCTAAAATACCACATAAAATACCACATTCTGTATATACTGTATACATAATAATAATTATTTATATTTTTATACTAAAATAATAATTACATACATATATAAATCATATATATATGTAATTATATATAGAATTTTGTCAGTAAGTCATTCCAAGTTCATCATTCAAACAGCCATGAACACACGACGTCACTCAACGGACGAGCAGCGCCACCTGGCCATAGCGCGCCTTCGGGTCGGTGGCAGGCAGTCAGATGTTGCTCGTGAACTTGGTGTGTCTCAAAGTGTCATCAGCAGACTTGCATCAAGACACAGAACTACTGGCAGAGTTCGTGACAGACCCAGGAGTGGAGCTCCACGAGTGACAGACCACAACGATGACCAGTACCTAAGGACCTATGCACTCAGACATCGTTATGCAACTGCCACACAGCTGCAGGCCTGTTTACGAGATGTGAGGGGTACTAGGGTTTCCAGACAAACCATTCGCAACTAACTCCACCGCTTTGGCTTGAATGCCAGACGACCGTTGCAGGTGACTCCACTGACACCAAGACATCGCCGTGAACGTTTGCAGTGGGCATAAGACCATGTGACCTGGACAATGCAGCAGTGGTCTACCGTCCTGTTCACTGATGAGTGTCAGGTCACCTTGCACAGAAATTATGGTTGTCAGCGTTGCTGGAGAAGACGAGGTGAGCGATACGCAGAGGTCAACATGGTCCCCAGGGTTCGCTTTGGTGGAGGAGGTGCAACAGTCTGAGCAGGCATCACCAGTCAGCACAA
>JBBMJY010000007.1:20154714-20204683 GCA_037833715.1 Toxotes lorentzi | reverse complement strand
CTTTTACTTATTTCATTAAAATTCAGACCAAATAGGAAAAGCACTCATGTAAATAACAATATCCCTAACTTATTGTGTGTAATTAAAGGGTCCAGGTTCCTGGAAGCTGATCCGTGGACACCACTATAAATCTTAGTTATGGAGATGTTTATATATAAATGATTTTTCTTGAATTTGTTAGTTTTATTAAGTTATAATTGGGTTTGTACACCTGCAGCAATACTAAACATGCTGTAGCAGCCAAAGAATGCTAATTAGCAAAGTTTGTTGACACTTAGCTCATGAAACATCCATCATCCATCCATAAACCTTCCAACTGTTTCAGTGATCGGGCCCATGAAACTCACAGGCCCTGAGGCCGTGGCTGTCATTCCAATGTAAGTCTGTCATTACCTAACATCAGTTTGACACGGCCATGTGTCTGCGGATGGAATTTGGATCATCATAATTTTTCTTTCTTCTTTAGAAGGTGACAAACAGACTAAGGCTTGCAGCCCTTTCAGGGACTTGGGAATTTTATTGTAAATTTAAAGATATTTAAAAGAAATGATAATTTACTTTTTTTTTCCTCAGGTAGAATAGCAGATGCTGTATGCAGTAATTATTAAAACTGCTAAAACAATATTCTTATAATATTAGTCACAGAAGTTATTGTTTCATTTTATGTTAGTGTGATGTATTAGTGGGAAGTAAAGTTTAAACATCACAGTAAAATATTTGACAATAAAATCTGCACCATTATACCGTCTGCCAGCACTTGGTGTATAATCCAGTCAATTGCAGAGTCTCAACATCTATTCTTGTTTGTCTCTGTCTGACAACAGAACTAAACTGTGTGTACAGAAGTGTGTACTAAAACCTTAAATTGTGTTTCAACAGTGGTCTCTTTTTGTACTTGATATCTCTTTAGTCTCTTTTAATAACAACAGTAATTGCACAACCCAGTTACATAAAAGTTCATAAGTATCCAGTGAATCCGCTTAATCCTCACTACGGCAGCCTCTCAGGGCCATGTTTAGGTGAGATTGGTTTGCTTGGGTGAAGTTACAGGAAAGTGTTCACCCAGAGCTGTGTATCTGAGCCAGAACACACACAGTTCAGGGTGGATAATTTTACTTGAGCTAAACAGTGTCAGACAAATCCATGTCTTGCCTCCAGGTGCACCTCGTGCACTGCATTCCCTGAAACCCACTGTAAGACAGACCAAACAATGACTGACATGTCTCCACCGTTCAATTGCTCTCGGCTGAGGGCGACACCATTGGAAGATATTAATAGAAATACCTGTGGTTGATGAGTGATGTCCAATCCACCCCCGCTTATTCTTCTCTGTCATGCACTACCTCTTCTGTCTGCCACGGGCACATAGCTGCTGAAGAGATACCTAGGACACAGTTGTAAACACAGAGGTTGCTCTCTCTTTCTCTCACTTTCTTAATTGTCGATACTGTTAGAAAAAAGAATGAGGAATAGTTTTTCAGGTGTGTCGCCAAAGCAGTGTTATAACAAGACATACACCAAAGCAACTCAACCACTGGCTGTTGTGAAAGATGTAACCATGAAACAGCTATTTTCATGTGTAAAGTACAGCTGGGCAGGTGACTCCCCTTTTCCATGAAGGCAGTTTGAGGGCTGGTTTGGAGCCAGGGCCTCATCTCAAACTGGTTTGAGAGCGGTATCAACTAGAACTGCTAGAACCAAGAACTGCTTGCATCAGGGACCGGGGTCAGGATTATCGTAACAACAAGACCAACTAAAACTTTGTGGAAAATCCGGAAATGTTCAGAACCAACATCAAAATGTGCGAATATCAATGCAGGCTTGCAAAGTCAGCACCTGTAAAGAGGAGATTGGGTCCGCTATTGTTGTTTTGCTTGGTGCTGGTGTTGGTGGGGAAGCGGAGACGTATACAGTCATATGCAGTGACGTGATGACGTGGCTCTATGCTGGCTCTCTAGCTCGTAGAAAATCCAACTGATTCTTAGAGGATTTGCAAGTTGAACCAACTCCGAACCAGCACTAACACCAACCCAGAACCAGCTCCAAGGTTGACTTGAAAGTTGACATTCAGCCGTTAATGCAGGAATATGTTGATCCCTTTTTTAAAAAAGGATCTGAACTGATGCAAAGGAACCATTCAGTTTTTTATTCTAAGCTTCCTTCTACCTTGCACAAACCTGACACCTACGTTGTCCACAAAGCAACTCGACTGCTGATTTGGGTGTGTAATACTAGTAGCCACTAAGGAACCCCAAACCACTGGCTTCAAGCAGAGATGAGGAGCGGGGTATAGAGGTCTGGTAAACTCACTTCTTTCTAACTCACTTCTTTCTCCACACCCCCAGAAATCTGGGGGTGTGGAGACTTCACGTGACTCCCTCTGGATACTAACCAACTGGATATTAACTACAAAATAAACTCCAATGTGCGTGTTCATGGTAAAGCATGAATATGTCACCAGTGCAGTGTGGCTCACAGATGAGTTTTTATTTGTTTTTGGACAACAATGAAACTCTATGGCCCAGAGAAATAAGATATATCAGGCACTGACTGCATAATGTATCACTGGCCTTATCCTTTACCCTCTTCCATCCTTTACCAACATATTTTTGATTTTATTGAAACCAAGATTTAAGCCAGGGTTCTCTAAACCTTCAAATATATAGAAATTGTATTAAATGAAAAGCTGTTGGAACTTAATAGGCTACTAAATACAGTGTTGCCCTGATTGTCTTTTTATCTTTTTTCATTGTCATATTAATATACCGCAGTTAAATCAAGGGATACATTGTGTATAGTATATCTGGAAATCACATTGCCCCATATTATTTATTACCAGGTGTTATCAAGTGTCCCAGTGAGACACGATCGTGAACCAAAAAATACCAGAAAACTGAAACTGAAGAAGCTAAGTGGAATTCAGCTGTCATTCACTTTATTATTTACACCTGTGTTTTTTGTATGGGCGTATTAGCCCTCATGTGCAGATATGAGGAAATTGTTTTCCCCAAAACATGTCTTTACATCTAATTTTTTCCAGCAGTATAAGTTAACACTAGTAAAGAGAAAATAGCATAGTGAGATCCATGTACCCTGCAGGAAAACAAGATCACACTGTTACTCCTAAATTTATTTTATTAACTTTCTATATACTTTATTCATGTCCCGAGGGCTCCACTCTTTTTATTTACCCCTGGAGCCCTACACATTGGTTGTCAGTCACAGAGCAACTCCATCATTCTACACCTTCTCTGGGTGAATAGTTGTAGCGATTGGAATCTGATACTTTTGCTTTCTAGACACATGAGTATGGTGATAATGTGTCCCTGAAATGGCAAAAGAATACAAGCTTGGATTTAAACAGCAGACAGAGAGATGCAGACAATCAGAGAGAGACTACTGTACCTTGAGAACCAGTGAACTTGATACTGACAGTGTTTCCCCAGTGTAATCTAATTGTCAAAAGGTTGTATCTGTGTGTGTATGTATCTTGTCAAATGTGACAGAGCATACTTGTGGCAGCCTGCACTTGTCACTTTGCTCCACCTTCCTCTATCAAATTTCATAAACACTATTTTTCATGATGCACACACAGAAATCCAGAATCCCCATGGTTTATATTTAAGTCACATTTCAAACATATGAAGTATTTCCAGAGGGACTCATCACATCTTTAAAGTTTACACATGTATACAATTGTGAATTATGGCTTCACCCATAGTGTGTTTCAAATAATGATTTTCATTATTATTTGTAATAAGAGTTTCCTATGACTAGTTGTAATCTGTGATCTTAGTATGTCAGTATGATTTCATAAATCATTTGGTTGTTTGTGTGACAGAAGGAAATCAAAGAGTGAATGAAGTGTTACTAACTGGACTATTCCATATTAATATGTTAATGATCTAAATTCTCTTTTTTAAATAGGATTAAAATGATTTTCCTCAGACTATGGAGCTGTAGGAGAGCAAGGCATTCTCCGTGTGCTATTCATGAATTCTGTTTGTTTTTACTATTTGTTTTATTGGTTTTAATGCAGACATCAAAGTGTTGTTATTTGCCACATCAGACAACCTTTAAGTACCTTAAAGGTTGAAAAAAATTCAGATGAAGACCTGTGCTCTCAACAAGTGCTGCCTGCCAGCTATTTAGATGTGTCACGACAAATCATTAGCCAGTCTTCCCTTTCCCTGTTGCAGAAGTAACCTCAAGCAATTCATACTGTGAGAGACTGATGGCCATCCAACAACAAGGAAGGTGTCACATTTCTCACAATGCTATGATATCACTTAATAAATGATTGCGCCAATGACTTTTTTTTTCAGCTCAAACTTAACAGTAGTTTTCACTTAAGTAGATTCTGAATTGGTTTGGTTGGATTGAATATTGGTCATCAACATGAAGAGGCATGAAAAGCATGTAAAGATGTATGTAAGTGCTGGAGTAAGAGACAGAGCCATGCCATAATGACTGTATCAGTCAGCAACTTCCAAACCTTATGATTATCACGCCAACATTGTTCACACCTAACTTTCCTGCTTTTCCTTAGCTCCCATCAGTGATTTATGACTAAAATGTGTTAGGTTTCAGGACCACTTTGCTGTTTTTGGCTGGACCAGCCACGGTCCAGCACTTACGTCCCTGAAAGCCCATGACTGAGTGAGTGAGTGAGAGACTGACTGAGTGAGTGATAGAGTTGATTGAGTGCTGAAGCTTCCCCCACTGGTCATATCATATCATATCTTGCAGATATCAGTGTTTGAAAGAATCAAATAACTTCAGTAACCATGTCTTCACGGCAAATCGCAAATAGCTAGCCACTTCAGAACTTACTGGGAACACAGACTAGTCTGCCTGGGTGGGATTCAGTATCATTTTACATGGGGCTGATATCTTACATGCACTGTGTGACTTGGCCTTATACAGTAAATGATTTCTTTGCAAACTAAACTATATCTAAGACAATTTTGCAGCAGGTCATCCAGGTCTGCAAAGAACTTGCCAGTGCAGAAAGCACACGTCATCACACGTCAGGGATGATGTTAGAGATGGTGATTTGTAGTTGTGTTCAGGATTAAACCATTACAGCATCAACCAGCATTAAGTGCAGGGTCCCACCTGTTCTTTCTACATAGAAATACAAAAACTATCTGCTGCCTGATGAATTACTGCTCACAGTTAGTTGATAGCACATCACTGCATGTCTTTTCCCACAAGCTGTTGCCATGTCTCCTTTGGTTAGCATACACTGGCTGCAAATACACTGTGCATACTGATTGAAGCAAGTAATTAAAGATGACAGCACTTTTCAGCTGCAATGCATAGTTAGAAATATTCTTTTTTTTTTTTAGCTGATGAAGTCTGGAGTCAAAACATAAACAAGATGAAAACATAATGACCTCTTGTGGAAAAGTACAGTCTGCAAAGGTTCTGCTGTAGATAACAATGCAACAAACAAACACATGTAAGTTTAATCCAACAAATACAAGATGCTGAAGACAAGCTCACTATTAAGTATTAACGCATAGAGGCAACTACCCTTCAGTCCACAGCAAAGCCTCAAACAAAAAAAAAAAAAACAAAAACAGTGAGGCTCTAGTCAAGGCTTTTGCCGTTCAAAATGTTTCTGGTCCCACTTATAACAGCATTTTACAGAGAACATTCCACATCATCCACATACCTAATGATAACAAATAGCCTATTATTACAGACATATACGCTGTCAAGAAGTAGACAGACATGCAATTAAATATGCTGCCTAGCATTTTACTGCAGGCAGAGCAGACGGTGTGGTCGTGGTCCGGGGCTATCCAGTCTCCACAGGAGTGCTGCTGTGTTTCCTCTCACTGAACCATGTCAGCGGTTAGCCGTTAAATGCCACCATGGCAACAAGAGTGGCGCAAACCTGATGCTACTGTTGTAGTTGGTTAACTGGATCATAATGAGCGATGGTTTGAGAACAGAGGAGGGAGTTGATGTATTTAATGTTTTCATTGTAGAGAGTCTGGAGCCTCTGAATGATGCCTACAGCAACAAAGACACCTTTTTCTTTTTATATGTCAGAAAAACATTATTTTTTCTGCAGTTCCCCTGAGCTCTAATCCTTTAGTATGTTAGGTTAGGTTTTCTGTACTCTGCAGGCAGATGGTTTCAGCAAAAAAAAAACAAAAAAAAAAACAACATTTAGCAGGTAAAGAGCAGGTCTTGATGGAGACAAGAGGAGATGAGAAACATGAGTACATGATAAATAAATGCTCCTTCCACCGTCCTGGATATTTAAATAGGCAGCTGTTTGCTAACACATTGAACTTTAACAATTACGGTGATAATTTGTCTTTTACTTTTCCACTGTTGTATTAGTACAATCAGTATTCACTTTCCTGCTCAGAGTGAGATGAGGAGATTAATACTGCTCTCAAGTCTCTATTGTAAATATGAAGCTAAACTCAGCTAAGATAAGCTCAGAAATAGCCCAGTTAGAAACACACCATAAACCTTTACCTTTGGACAGAAGCAGGCTGGCTGTTTCCCCCAGAGACCGGTCTTTACAGTGAGCTAAGACAACCAGTTACTTTAGCAGACAAACATGAGGGTAGCATCAGTCTTCTCATTTAACTCTCTGCAAAAACAAGAAAAAAAGTTGCAATATTCCTTTTAGCTTGATTTGTAATTGGGATGAACAATGTGATGGTAATGGTCGATCTATTGGGCAATATGGGAACTGGACATATTTCTCTAACCTGGTTGAGAAGGTTGGATAGTTACAAACATTGCTAAAAGGACTGTGATGGAGGCTGCTGAAGACAAAGCATGTCTAACAGTATATTTCAATACTACAATTTACTTCCCCATAATAAAGTTCTTTTTAAAATGTAAAACACTGCTAGACACCAAACAAAAAAGCTGCATCTTTGAAGAACTTTACTGGTCACATGCTTCAAGAGGACAGAGCATTCACTGCTGCTAACACTATGCATGTTTTACTGTAAGAACTTGGCTGGCGTAGCTTTGTCAGTGTCAGTGACTGGCTCAGATCTTGCAGCTCTAGGCCTGACCTACACTTTACCCCGCACTGTATAACCAGACGAGCTGTGATGTGGCCATTGTTTAGTGGCTTCTTCATAACAGTCCCCTATAAAAGCCTGGGTGACACAGAAACTGAATAGCCACAGTACTCTCTGACACCACCAGCCTTTGTTAGGGTAAGAAAAGTTTAAGATCCCTAAGGATGGAGCCTCTTGGCCTCTTAGTCACTCCCTCTGTACGTGGCAGACACACCAGGCCAAAAGGCCAGTGGAGACAGAGACTGCTGAGGAACAAAGGCACGAGCTGGAACAAGGTAGAGCTATGATAGATTGTGAAATTAGGACATAGAAGAGACAGACTGAAACTGAAGTCTGAGCAATTGCGTATAATCTTTGCAGCATTACAAAAAACCCCCCAACTCACTCTCATATGAATGTATACATGATGCACCCTAAGCACTGCTTCATCTGGCTGTTTTTTCATCTTAGACTCCCATGCCAAGAGACCCCGTCATGCCCCCCAACCTATGAGCACCCACATCTATAATTAGCTGAACGACACACCTACTTGCCACCCAAGTAACAAGAACAAATGATCCAGCATAATTGCACATTGAACATGTTTAAACAAAGAACTCCAGGTGTAAAGTTCTTCTTTTCTCATGAGGTAGAGCATTTCTGTATCCACAGGGAGGCAAATATTACACAAGGCAGTGCAGGGGACCAACTGGACGTACCCTGCCTTGCTGATACAAATAAGAGGAGAGGGAAAACAGGAGTGACACAAAGGGCATGTGAGGCAGTGGACAGGATTAGAGATATGATCCATTTTTGTTAGGGGTACATTTGCCTTTCAATTTTTTACACTGACCTCTGTTATTTACTTAATTAATTTAATTAAAGGGCCAAACACACACATATACCCAAAAAAAGATAAAATACTTATTATTATTATTATTATTATTATTATTATGAATTACTTAGACAAGTATGTAAAGAAAAACCTTATGTTGTCACATGTTACTGTAGAGAGGCTGGCCGAGTAAATCTTGTATATCGCAAGGCTAAAAGAAGACTGGCGGACAGAGGAGCTCGCACTGCTGCACTATCCTCCTTTTATCTGGCAGTCCAGCATTGCAGCAACTCGACTTTGAGAGTTGTAGGCACAGAAACTGTGAAACTGTATGACTGATATATTCCTAAAGATTTACCTCTTCGGTAGGAATGGACGGGCACGTGGCCACAGACAGGGTTGGAAAGTCAGAGAGAGCACATTGTTGGTTTTGGTCTTTGCATAGAATTTGTTGGCAGTGGAAAGAATATGGAACATCACCAGCCTTATCCTTTAAGTTGACAGGCGTGCGATTGCTTTTTGCTCTGGCAAGCGATCCTCCTTTGCCTCTCTGGCAGTAAACATGGCTTGACGAAACACAGAATGACTACTGAAAGCCTCAGTTTCACACAATGGTAATAAAATCTTGTCACCATCTCACAGTTCAAGGCCAATGCAAGGTAAAACGCTCTGCCCTCATATTATAAACCGATGAGAGTAAAAGGCCACAGAGAGTTAAGATAATGACATTTAAGACGAGGTCATTATATCCAGGAAGTTGTAACATGCTACGTCTGGCCCTGGTCACATCATCAGCCCCTATGTGCGCTCAGTTAGTGACATCTGTTACTAATGCTGAGCAAGCATACGGGAAACTTTGATGAAACTGAAAGATTTGGATTCATTGAAAACAAAACCGCCAGCATCTCTAATTGGCTTTTAAGATGGTTAAATCCCCTGACAGAAATCACACTGACGTATCGGAAAAATCTCCACAGTGCCACAGATTCCAAGTTTGCATGCTTTACTTGGACACAGTTTATATTCATCCTGTTACAATCTGATTCTGCAACCATATTTGTCATCAGGGGTTCTTGCACCCAGAGCCAATGATAACACAGCTAACATATTACATACAAAGCTATTGGATGGAAATTCTGTGAGTGTAAATGGCAAATGTAAAAAGCCACTTCTGGCAGTCACACTCTACTCCTCTGATACTGGCCCTGTTGACTGTGGTTGCTAAGTGACAATCTCTCATCTTGATCAGCATTTGTCAAAAGAGGCAAATAGAAGATGCCTGCATGAGTGTGACCTGAGTTCAAGGGTTGAGAGCAGTACAGTACTCAAGAGCTAACCAACACAGAAACAGGCTCCAGATAATGCGAGGGGTCAAGTCTTGGCCCCCGCAGTGCTCGGCCTGTTGAAATAGAGGCCTCAGATGCAGTAAATATTGACTTTTCTAAGCCAGTGTTTACCTCTGAGACTTCATGGAGAAGCTACAAGGCAATTCATTTTTGATTTGAGCCAATTTCGCTGGTTTTTAGAAACGAAGTGTAACACTGTAAAACTCAGAGTGTATTTTAGGGTGTTTGTATGAAGTACTTTTCCCAACAAAGCTTTAATTGCGCTGTACAAGGGTCACTTTGGACAGGCAAAGTCTGCAATCTGCACGCTGAAGATGTTGAATGCAGGGAAAGACAGTTTCCATTGTGCCTCTCTCAGTGTAAACCCAGACTTACACAGTGGCTGACGCCTGACCCCCCTTTTATATAAACTCAATCCAGAACAGATAGCGGGTGGCCTGCCAAAACGCCAGCTCAGCACAATTATTCTAATGTCTGCTTGCTTTTCAGATGCAGTTATGTTGTGCACACACTAAAACAACTTTAGATCAGAGCCTCTTTGTTTTTTTAATTATTTAAATCTTAAAGCAAAGTAAATGTTTTATTTGAATCTGAAGGGATTTAGAAATGTCTCTAAATGAAGTCCTCACCTTTTACTCTGTCTCTCTCTTTTCAAAGAGCAGATGCCTTTGGTTTGATAAATTCATGAACTAATGCCTTTACACTCTGCTGACACTGCCTCACCTTAGACACAGAGTTTATTCTTGACTGACACTGGTGTGCGTTTAACTTCAAGGACTATATAAAATGTTTTGCTTGGTATTATGTAAAGGGAGGGACCATGGTGGTAAAAAAAAAAAAAAAAAAGCAAGTGAGAGAACATGCAGTGAACCTTGGGTTGTTATTCACCTGTCAACTTGAACAAATACATATCTGGGCATGTGATGTAGAGTTTTAAGACAAAAATAACAGTTCTGAGAACTGACTCATGACTTTGTTTGACAGTTCTCTTAACTTTGTGCAAATGCAAAACTGATTTATCATCTTAATTTGTTTGACGGGCATGGTCTGTGTTTTACTGATATACTGTTTAAATTAGAATAATTCAGCAAAATAACTTTTTTTAAGTGTGGCACGGTGGTGCTGTGGTTAGCACTGTTGCCTCACAGCAAGAGGGCTCCAGGTTTGAACCCCGGTCTGGGCTCTTCTGTGCGGAGTTTGCCTGTTCTCCATGTGTCTGCGTGGGTTTTCTTGGCTACTCTAAATTGCCCCTAGGTGTGAGTGTGTACGTGAGGGGTTGTCTGTCTGTGTGTGAGCCCTGCAATTGACTGGCGACCAGTCTTGCCCATAGTCAGCTGGAATAGGCTGCAGCTCCCCCACGACCCTGACGGATCAAGCGGTATAGAAGATGAATGAACTTTTTTTTATTGTGATACACTCCACCTTCAGCGTATTTAACCTGCCTGCAGTGTATTTCTCTGTATTGAAACATGAGCCAAATACTTGGTTGAGTAAAATGAGTGTAGCATTTATCCATCCCTTAAAAACTATATTCACTATAGTTAGTTGGTATAAAGGTTATAACTGTGGCATACAGAGTTCATAACCTGAAAGTCGTGTTTAAATAGCACGCTACATTCAGGGACATTTTGTGTGTCATGTCTACACATTTTAAGCTTTTTGAGTGTCATGTCAAACCGTTTTAGTTAGAGTTAGGGTTGGGGGGAGGGTTAGTGGGGTTAGTAGAGAAATGACATGGCGTGAAATCCTTGTGTTTCGTTTTTGAACCCTTTGGCACTCTTCGGGCCAGACTGACCTGGGACATTATTGGGGTGTTGAAAGCACTACAGAAATTAAAAATATGTAAAAATCCTTAATATATATTGTCTATACCTCAACCACAGACACTATAGATAACATTTATGACTATGTTTGTAATTACTAGATCACATTTTACCATGAAAGTGTGATTATTTTTTGTGATAGCTATAATTTGCCTAACAAAATACACTGTAATAAAGACTTTAGAGAAATAAATAAAGAAAAAAATGAAATGGAGCAGTGTTTATTTTGAACTGAAATATCAAATCTAAGTGTTGAGCAACAATAGAAACATGAGAAACAATTACTGGCAGTCACTGGCTATGAAGTACAGCTTTCAAAAATGCATCTGCAAATGTGAATGGTTTATGAAATGTTTATGAAAAACAATAACAAAATGTACAAAGTTTTACTGTCAGTGAGAATCAGTATTTCTCAAACATATTATAATAAAAACTTTTTGAGCATAAATTCAAATAAAAATTGAAATGAAACAGCAGTCATTGACTAAAAAGCCCTCAACAATGTATCTTAGAATAAATGCAATGATTTACAACAATTGGTGAACAGTTCCAAAATATAAGAAAAAGAAATTTTATTTACTCTCATTGAGAAGCTTTACTCAAAAAAATACAGCTCTCAAACAATTCTGACACTGGATTGTGTGTGGATGGGCCTGCCTTTCTACACAACACATGATGCACAAAATTTCAGAATATGTGCTCCGCAGATGTACTTTTTGCAGTTGGTGCATGTGGTCTGTGTCTTGGAGTCCTTTGAGGGTCCACACACTTCGCAGCGCTTCCTCTTTTTGCCAGTGGCTGCCGTCTAGAATAATGAAATGACTGTTAGCTCAGGATCGTCATCAAACCTGATAACCTTCGAGAATGTGTGGAAGCTGTCCAGCGACATTGTGGCTCCAAAAATTGCTCTTCCTGTCTCAGCATCCCACAGACTTTCAGTAAACTCCCCTTTAGATCTGTAGACACCTGCAAGGATGAGGATCCCAAAGAAGGCAAATGTATGCTGTCCATCTCTTTCCACTGCTCCCCAAAAACATGTCTTCCCTCAAGGTTGGTCATGTCCAGAATGATTTTCTGGATTGAGTCAGGAATCAGCAGTTCAAATGATGACACTATATCATGAACATGTGCCACAGCCACTTGTGTGGGTCCTGGTCCCATCCTTATTATGTTAGCAGCTGAGCAGGGGGTTTCACTCACCGGAGATGAAAACCATTCAATCTGGCCATTCTTGGATGTAGTTGGCTGTGGGGCTCCTCCGGCGGTGGGATCATCAGTTTCTTCTGCTGTTCCCAACAACCTGCACCTGCACTGCACCGGAAAAGGGAGCAGGTAGCGTCTCAGTGCTTTGATCAAGGCATTGTAGCAACATTGGGTCTTGTGAGTGGCTGAGAGAGAGAGTGTGTGTGTATGTATGTGTATGTGTTTGTCTTTGTTTGTGTGAGCCTCTGTGTGTATCTCAGCACCAGCCTGGAGAGCATGAAACATACACATCAGGTGGCCTGAAACACAAGTCAACATGAATGCTAATGTTGTGCTATGTCTGAACTGTTTGCTAGCACATTAGCCGCAACAGCATTACAAGTTGATATGTCATTGTTTTGTTCAGTTTGTGCCTGCTGATACATTGCATTCGTATCTGGCACATCAAACAAAAATAACATATGCAACACAAATATCCAGTTAGCTTGAATTAAGTCCCAACCTTCTACAGGGCGTGAGTATTGTTGAACAGATAGCAGAAATTTATATTGTAACTATCAAATAATGATAATGAAGTGTTCTCCTTGATAAGGGAGCAGAGATCTTAGTGAGAAGTAAAGGGAGCTTTGTGCACCTGGTGCATCAGGTGCCAAACATCCCACGAGCACTGCAACACAATAGAACACAACAGAACAACTGCAGAACATTTATGTAATGGTAGCCTATTGTTGAATGCCAAAAAGCTGCTTCTACTTTAACAGACAGATGAAGCTAGGAGTTTTCTTGTCTAAAAGAAGCTCATGAGAGGTGCTTAAATTCCTTCTTTCTCCCAGTGGAGGTCATATAGCATGTTTAGACATAGAAATGGATGGGTGCACTATATCACATTGAAATTCCATTAATATAAAGGACTGATTTGCTTTGTCAGGGAGGCCGTGTCATGGTGTGATAAACAAGTACAAAGACTTCATAAATACCCTGGGAGAAAGGCACAGGGGTTGGGACACACGCCCAGGATCCACTTAGAGAAGCAGAAAAATTTATTGTCCAGAAAGGGAGAGGAAAAGAGAAAAGCCATGGAGAGAGTGTGTGAGAGGGGAGAAAGGGACAATTTTCTCTCTGAAGCAAAATGAGATTGAATTCTTTGACATAAAATGGTAGAGATTACGATCACACACTATATGGCTAATCATTTTCTATAGCACTTTTTTTTTTTAACTCTTTTGAACTTGAGTCTTAATCAAGGACAGGTCAGACTGAAGACTAACACTGAGTCAAATTAATGTGAGAGGGCTGTAGAGAAAAGTTGCAGCAGTGTGAATGAAGTCAGTTAAATCTCAAGGCTGAAATGACAGATTGCATCACACCAGCCAAAAACCAAAAAAACGTACTAATAAGAACAACGAAGGTGTAATCTAAGAGGAGAGCAGTGGGTGGTGGTGTGTTGGGATGCCCACGTATTACTGAGCTGAGGTCTCATTAATTAAAGTCACCAGTGTTGGTGAGGCACCAGTGTGCAAAGGTCTTCAATGAGCAATTAACATCCCTGACCACACCACAGTCACACCTCAAAACCTCTCTTTTCATCTGTCTCTACAAAACACTGACCTAACATCACAAACACACACACAATTCAGCACACTGGAATAAATGTACTCAGTGGGCAACTTATACAAATACTTCAGCTTATACTGTAGTCAAACAATTTGCAGGCGATGTATACTTTATCTGACCGGTCAATGGCTACAAATACCTCACCCTCCAGATCAAGTATAAACATGTATCAGTTACTTTATTTGAAGTGTATTTGACATCCATCACTCCTCCACCTCCACACAACACAAACTGTGAGAGACAGGAGTGTGGCTTGTGTCACTTTTATTTATTAACAATACCATTAAATACTGATTACAGCCTGTGGTTTCACAGTGGTCTCACTGTGGGTTTACAGAGCTATTGTATGTAGGTAAGATAAAAAATATATAATATTTATATATCTTGTGTAATTGTCTTTGAGAAAACAATTACATTTCTGAGCCCTGTAAAGACAGCTACTGTATTGCTGTATCGCTAATTTATAGCTTTGAAACAGGTTAAATGTTACATAGGTGCTAGTTATGTTTTGCATATTTCTCTGGCATCCCACAGAGCAAAATCTGTGGGATGTCAGAGAAAGACATACAAGGTGTTGGTGGATCTAAATCCTACAACCTGCAATACTTTCCATGCTGCTTGTAAGCTTATGTGTGTACCGCACTTTGTGTGCCTGCTGTGTTTCCTATCCTAAATCAAATGGAACCCCACTGCTCTTGTGCACAGTAACAGGCTTCGGCACCCAGCAGTAAATTCGCCGCTCGGCCATGTTCAGGGAACGAAGCCTCTCCATGAAGCATTTCATTTTCTCATGACTTTGTCCTCATCTTTTTTTTCTCTCTTGTACAAATAAGCACAGTATGATGGGAGGGGCAAGGGGAAAATGGGGAAAGAGTAACAGCAATAAAAGACTTTTAGGGTGTAAATGGGTTTCACATTTACATTTTGAGTCATTAACTGAGTCATAGCTCATTAGACAAATGATATCAAGTGTTCATTTTTTTTTCTTGGAGGTGAAACAGAGGGTGGTAAAGTAACACTGAGGTGTCTCATGGCCAAATGGATGTGTGGGTTGGAAGACTTTTCCAGGAATCAGATACTCTGATTCAGTGTGGGAATGTTGAATACCTTTTATTGCTCCTCTAGAAAAATAATTTAGCAGTTTAATAGCTTTTGATGCTTTTGGTGTTCTTTTCTCTGTTTTTCTCTCACTCTCTCCTTGTCCACAAATCCTTGTGTAACTCTGACTTCACCTTTCATGGAATGTCACAGCCTCCACCCTCCTTCTGTCAATGTTCTCTCTCTCTTTGCTTCATACTGGGAGGGCTTCCCACACCTGACTTCACATGGCTTCATTTTAGGCACTTTAGTGCACTCTTCCCTTAGCCACTCATTGGCCTTAGTTCTCTAAGCTCTTGGCACATCGTCTCTTTGCCTGTCCAGAAATGATAGAGAGACCTGGAAGAGCCTCACCAACCGTTTAGAACACATTATATAGCACTAAGGAATAACCAGGCTGATAAGGAGTTCAGATATGGGTAATTTTAGTAGAAAAAACATTCACCTAAACCTGAATTATTAGTCAAATCACCATCTAATAACATAGTCTAATTATTTCTTGGTGTAACATAATTCCAGTCTGTTAAGATCAGATACAGGACTAAGGCAAGGAAAGAAGAGTGCATTTGCAACAGGAGATGAGTAAGAAAAAATCAAGGCTGTGAGTGTGTTATGAAACCTTCTTGAGGAAAGAGTTCAATGAGTTGGAAATTTGGATGTTTTTCCTCAGGCAGATCACAATAATTCTCAGGGAAATCTCTTATGCTTTCCAGCTACATTTTTTTTTTTTATATTTTTTTTTTTTTTTTTGAGTGTATGCTGGAATCACTCCACAAACATATTGCCAGCATCGATATCATGACAAAACATTTTGATTGGGCCATCAAAACATCCCACATGTGGTACTGTGTAATCAAACAGACGTGGCATTTTTGCATTCAGTCTGAGTTTAATTTACGAGCACGGGGTAAAATCCACTAATTTCCCTCAGGCCTTTGGGACACATTTAGTGTACTTCTACGAATTGTGTGGCTCGATGACTGTTTGAGCTTTGCTTGAGTGATAATCCACACCATGCAATGTGCTGTACGTTGTTACAAGTCACACCTTTTGATTGCATTTTATTGTTTTGATAGCTAAAGTTTAACCTGACCTGCTTTGTGGCCAGTAAAGCTAACAAACATGACTGCAGCACCAGCTGCAGGGGTGAAAAGGCCAGTTTGGAGTCTATGGTGAACACAGGACAGTGGGCAGAAGACAACTAGGGATGCAAACAGCTGACATGACACACTGGTGACAGGATTTCAACTTCTGCGTTTTATGCAGTTGGGAATACTGCATATGGCCTGACCAGTCAAGGGCTAAGGGTCCCTATCCCTAGTTTTTGGAGCTATGGAGCAATGTTTTTATGAGCGGGCCCCTGTTTTGTTTGTACCACAGTCACACAAATTCAAGCAGTGAGGTGAACTTTTACCGGTTAACAACACTATCATACTACTCCACTGACTGACAACTGGAGACAGTCATGTTCAAAGCAATGCACCAGGAATGACAGGAGATGAGAGGACTGCTGGCTGATGTAAACATAGCTGTAACATTCATTTTGGTGAGAAACAGGATGGAAGGATGAAGGAAACTCTTAAGTCCAAATTTGATGTTTTGTTGTTGCTTGTGTAAGTACCACTAATCTCCCCCCTTATATTACATATTACATATTCAAACTTACTAGATAAAAAAAAAATGTTATAGCTTTTGAAGAGCTGTAACTAAAAAAACATGGCCACTGTCACATGGAAAACCAGACTCCCAAAAATGTATTCATAGCCAAGTGGCAAGGTATCAAACCCAACATCTCATATTTCAGCTGTCTAAGAACTCAGAAATAAGCATCCTTCTAAGCAAACACCTTACATCACACCTCTCCCCATGAGCAGACCTCATTTATTTGTATGGGGAAAGCCCCATCAAGTTCAAGCAGCAAGGCCTGCGGCCATCTGCCTATGATTACAGCTTGGGAACAACAATACAACAATGGCCACTTGGGCATGGCAAAAAGCAGGGGAGATCCCAGCAATGATCGAACACAACAATTACTGGGGAACCAAATATCCCAAGTCGGCTGTTTGCAGGACTGAAACCCAGAGATTTGGCAAGCCAGTGTCTGTGAGGCGTCCAACATCCAGCTGAAGCCAACCAGCATACTCCCGATCAGATCAGCACCATGTGTGGTGTCACGCTGGGCCCTAATCAAAACCATGTATATATACAGTATACAGTATATTGTTTAAATATATATGTTTGTATATATATATATATATGCATATACTGTATATTTGTGACTGAGAATGACAAACCTTGCGTGACACATTTTCCAATACTTAAAGAACTTTCCAAAATTCAAGAGGTTTAGAAAACCTCTTAGCCTCACTTGCAGTAGGGCTCTGATGTCAGCTCCAATCGCTCAGGTGATCTGCCTCGACAAATATTGTATGGATTGTGGTAAAATATTGTATAGACATGCATTAAGCGGACCTGATTACCGTGTTCATTGTTGGCTCTGCATTCATTCACATGAAAGTTTACTGAAAAAGCCTAGCTTCATGCTTATGTGTTTTAGGGCCTTTGGAATATAATATGTCTGAGACTTCATGTGGCTCTTCACACACATGAATGAGATAAAATGATAGAATCAAACTGATCTTCTAGACTTGTTACTGGACTAAATGTATCAAATTTAAAAGCCACTGTGAGTTTACTCAGGACATTAAAGAAGGTTGACAAGCAGTAAGGAATGAGCAAAGGGCAACAGATGTTATTTGATGATATAGTACGACCGTAGGCCTGTCTGTACCTCTATACCCAGCACTCCCCCTCTTTTAATGTAGGTTTTAATATGGGTACATCACCTAAACATCATATGGGTAAGGCAGTGTTTTCTGTTTGCTTTGCTGTTTTCTTTTCATATGAAATGCAAACTGGAATAAAGATGTTCAGCATGTTGTAGAATATGTGTCACCCGTTTCATATGATACATCTTTTTTTTTTTTTTTACAGCCACAAATATGTGTAAACTAATGTCATGTGATGTAAACACCTACAGACTTACATGGCACTAGTTACTGAAGCTTTCACTGACATTGAATTGCCATTATAAATGCAAACAAAGTCAACCATACTGTTAGGCAGCTTGTCAACATTAGTACATTTGTACAACTTAATGAGCTAATCAGGATAGCCAGGGGATCTAATGTATTTGTATAGTGGGAAGGTAAGGTTAATTAGCTTTCACAATGGAAGAAGTACAGTGAGAGGCGCAGTGAATATTGCACTTCCACAGGTCAGGTGGCGAGAGACAAGTTTGGGCGTCCCATGTTGCCGTGTGTCTTGATGCATAAAGATTGTATGTACTTGTTTGCTAACACTGTAGTTCACATTGGAACTGTTTTTCTGCCCATTAAAATGTTGCTACGAGCAAACTCATGCTTATAGATTTAATACTGCTCCTCTTTTCACAGGCCTTTCTACCATGCAGCATGCTTGCTCGAATACAGATTACACTTTAACCAAACATGGCTGATCGTGTAAATTGTAAACTTGAAATATACAGCTATGCACAACTGTGCACTCTGGTCAGAGACACAGACACAGATTTGTTCCAACTGAGTTTTCATTTTAATTAAGAGCAACTTTAACAGCAGAGGAAAATCTTGTCTTTGTTGACCCTCAGTTGTGAAAGTTTCCCCCTCGCTGCAGTGATGTGAAGGTGTACTCCACGGTGCAGGTGTACCGTGTATCAGTATTGAGTGTGGTCAGTGGAGGAACCAAGTTGAAACTTTGAACCTGAGAGGGAAGTGACACTCTGCTGTTGAGCCTGGTGGGCTGTTTTCAAGGTTAATGTGAGTGCTAATGAATATTTAAGAAAAGCCAGAAGGAATTCCTGTTGGGTTCTTTCCACATCTCAGATTATAAACCTCTCACTACCTCACACATCTGACGAGAGGCTCTTAGAGACAAGAGAGATTTCAGTTTGAATTTAACAGCATCTTTTAATGGAAGGGCTGGAGAATGTAGAAGCCACCCTGGTAGAAGAGACCCTGAGGCAAAAAAGCAAGGCAAAAATACTGCTCTCTCAGGTTTCAGAACAAAATGCAATTAATCTTCATTATTTTTATTAAAATGATCCATTCACCTCTGCCAAAATGGATTCATGGTTGTGAGGCTGCAAGGCATTACAAGGACAGTATGTCAAGCTACATGCGTGTTCCAGCATCTGTGTGTTTTGAGCTGGGTTTAGAGATGGCTGTGTGGGAATGTTTATGTTTGCGTGCATGTGAGTAATAAAATGGTGTCCGTTTCAGCATCAATGAACAGAAGCTACTCATTCAGTAACAGATAGCCTAAGATCATCACTGGATACGTTCCACTCAACCCATTAAAACTGACTTGTGTAAGAGTGGCTTGGCATACAACAATACTTATTTGAATGGGTAGACAGGATTAAATGCCCCAATGCTTTGGTATGTCTGTGAGCAGACACACACCCCAATATAGCCAGCAAGGGAGTTCCCCACAAATCCTGGAAGTACAGCTTTCGCATGCTTTAAATAAATGTGTCTGTCATGGGAAAAGACAGAAACTCCATCAACCAAATGTCTAATGTCCTACAGGTACTGTGTGTCAAGGCAAAATATGGCTGAGGAAAAGGTGATCCATTTTTACTTATGAAAAATAAATTAATCAGAAATGCAGTATATGCATTGTATATGCATATATGCTATAGCTTACTCTAAAAAGGATGTGCCAAGTCAGTCTGGAATCTGTTTAATGAACACTGTAGGAGATATGACTTAGGCAATATTGTGACACCTGTTTCAATATGTGATTTCACCCTCAATGGGAAAACTAAGTTACATGACTGGTCATCATCAGATTATAACTTCTATATTTATGAGACTCCAGCCACCCCAGTAATGACATGTACATCTGTGGCTAATTTTGTTCGTCAAAAAAATACTTTGCATTTTCCATTCTACAAAATGCAGAATTTCTCTGGAGTGGTGTGAATTAGCTGATCAGATACACACCAACATGGTAACTAAAGATACATGCTAATATACAGCATGAAACACTGTGAGTCGTGATGAGTAAAAGTTTGTTTACCACTCATTAAACCAGTGGCTTCGAGCGGATTTAGCATCATTGTTCAAATTTAGACTTACACTGTGAGTGAGTAAACTATTGGCTACTGGCATTGATTGGCTGTTTGTACTGGAAATGTGTGGTATGGTACTTAAATACTGCTGTCCTGTGTATTTAAGATTAAGAGTTACTTTATTAATCCCCGTGGGGAAATTTGGTTGTAGCAGCAGTCACAAGGAACAATAAATACACTATATATAGGAAAAATAAACATGGAAAAGAAATACAATATATACAGGAGGGGGTCTTATATACACATACATACACATATAGCAGCAGACAATTGCACATACATATACAGTTAATGTAACTGATATTTATAGTGCACCATAGATGATGCCTTAGTCCAGGTTTGTGAGCACAGCACTGACAGGTACAGATGGGTTTTAGAGTCTGATGGCAGAGAGCAGGAATGACTTCCTGTACCGTTCCTTAGAGCAGCGTGGTAGCAGGAGTCTGTTGCTGAAGCTGCTTCTCAGATTGTTCACAGTTTTATGGAGTGGGTCGGAGGGACTGTCCATGATTGTCCTCAGCTTTGACAGCATTCTGTCCCTCGCCACCTCCTCCAGGTTAGCAAGTTTAAAGCCAACAACAGACCCCGCCTTTTTAATGAGTTTGTCCAGTCTGTTGGCATCCTTTGCTTTAATGCCAGCACACCACAGCAAAGAAGGTGGTGCTCACCATAACAGACTGGTAGAACATGTGGAGCATCCTGCTGCAAACACTGAAGGACCTGAGTCTCCTCAGGAAGTAAAGTCTACTCATGGCCTTCCTGTAGACAGCATCAGTGTTTGTGGACCACTCCAGTTTATTGTCCAGATGAACACCCAGAAACTTATAAGAAGTCACTGTTTCTACATCTTTCCCACTAATACAGACAGGGGAGGGCGGGGACTGAGTCCTACTAAAGTCCACCACCATCTCCTTTGTCTTGGCCACGTTCAGCTGCAGGTGATTCTCCCCACACCACCTGACAAAACTCTCCACAAAGCCCCTGCACTCATCCTCCCGTCCTCTCTCCACACACCCGACTATGGCTGTGTCATCCGAGTACTTCTGGAGGTGACATAACTCAGAGCAGTACTGGAAGTCAGCCATATAGGTGGTGAAAAGAAAGGGAGACAGCACTGTTCCTTGAGGAGCCCCGGCACACAGCTCTGAAAGACACATCTTTGCTACATTTCAGAAGTTTCTTTTTGGTGTTTTTTGTTTTTGATGGCGCTGTCACAAATTCTGAAAGGACAAACTGTCCAAGCAAAAGCAGATCACACAGAAGAACTTAAATGTGTGCGATCTGGTTAATAATCATGATCCCATAGGCATCCAGGAATTAAGAGCAACTGAGCAAGTAAACTAAGGATGGGTGGGGGGAAACCCATAGTCTCAGAGTCTGAAAACCCCTGCTGTAAATAAAAGTATCATCCCAAAAATGTACACATACTACATTAAAAGCAATGACCCTGCATACAAACTCTACAAAACATAACATGAACATAAAGTAGTAAAACTGCAGGAAAATGACCCTTGAGAATACTGTATTGTCGTCTTTAACACATTACTGGGTTATTATTGCTCATCCATTAATATACTGTTGTAGTGACTGATTGAATTTCTCTTCCTGAGTAGTTCAATCTATGAATTGTATTTTATAAGCCATGTGTTTTGGATGTAAAATTTAGTAGCTTGTACTTACAGTTGTAATAATACACAGAATGAAGTAGAGTGAAAAGTATATTTTCTTCTGACACATTGTGGAGTAGAAATATAACACAAAACATAAATACACAAAATTCCACCTTTGAGTTAATGTATTCAGCAACATTAGTAGAAGTATAACAAAGGTATTAAATTAAAACAGTTGTTTCATTATTTTTTGTGTTATTAGTATATGTCTGTATTTAATAATTTCATTCCACTTTCTAAGATAGGAATTCACTCTTGGTCCCAGATTTACAAGCAAATACAGAATCAAGTTATAGTGTTATCATGTTTGATCGAGCACCACAGAACATGGGGATGTGATCTATCCTGCAATCTAAAATGACATTTTTTCTTTTGGTTTTTTCCCTCATGCTGATGGTTGTCTATAGGGATAGTTTTACATTGTTTGACATTTTCCTAATCCTTGTGAAATGCTCCACATCAGAGAAGCTGTGGGTACCTATCTGAGCTGGACTCTCACTGACACACACCTTGGCAGGGCAGAACAAGAGTCCATTCTCTTTCACTGCAGACCATGAAGTAAATACATGAGCGCTGTAACAGAAACGCTTCAGATGATGAATTGCTGCAAGTTCATTGGTTAGACTCTGACTTCATGTTTGAGTGAGTGACATTTCCTAAGAGCTAAGCTTTTCAACTTGTCCTGGACTTTGCAACAGCCACCCACAAATACCCCCTGAAACCTAAGCCAACAGTTTCTATCAAACAATGAGTCGAGCAGACAAAGAACACACAATCCTCACCCTACTTGTGTGTCCATGAATTGAAACATTCTGCTATTAATGTTTTTCAGATCTTGTGGTGTAATTGTCAACCACCACAGTCAGGTACTAAGTACTATGAAGCAGAGCTAATAAAGCCTCATAGTACTTTAATAAAGCCTAAAGCTTTGTTAAAGGTTTTGTGAGTATTTTGTGTCCTTTCAACTCATCAAGTGTGTGAATGTGATTTACCATTCAGAATATCAACATCAATTTTATAGTCTTTGTTTTAAGTATAGTTACTACACTGTTTAACAAAAATCCTCCTTTGAAAACTGGAAAATGATGCACAGAGGTTGTATCATTCTAGTTTACGTTTCCTTACTGGGAATCCACATTAAAACCTAGATGTGACGGGCATGTAACCACCACTGAATCATTTCGGTCTGTTCAGTTCACACCACCTCCAACCTTCGCTATGCCGTCTCTGTCATCGGGATCTTTCTGTTGTCACCAGGCTGACTGACAGCAGAAATTTACTGGACATCAGGACTGCTTTAATGTCTTGATTCATTCCCCCTCATGCCACAGATGGTTGGGAGGAATCTGCCTTCAGTAAAATCAGTATGCTCATAGTGACATTGAGACACTGATCAGTTATTACAGATACTGTTAATAAGTTCATATCATATAAACAGCAGTGAATTTGTGTCAGAGGAGAAAAAAACAGACTTGAAGCATAAAAAAAGAGTGTCTTAGGAGTCATGGGGAGACAGATTCTCAGATGCCCAGTGTCAGTGGACACTGAATCTGTGTCTCAGATTCAGTGTCCACTGACACTTTGATAACATGGAAACAAACAGTACCTGTTCTGTGAATCAGGTAAATGTGAAAGAAAAACGTGTTTAAAAACCTTTGGACAACACCTGAGGAGAATGATGATGTCAGTTTGACCTGAAATGGCTAAAGTGCATCTGAATGACATATGACTGTTGTGGTTCCTGTATCTTAGAAATAGGTTCACTTCAGGGTTGTGTTGTGTATTGATTTCTGTTTCAACATACAGAAAGTAGCATTTCTGTTAACAGCATTTATCCATCCTGACTTGTGTAATGTGTGGTTCCTGATCGTATATCAGCTGAACATACTTTGAATGCCACTGTGTACCTCAGCATTGTTGTTGACCAGGTGCATCCCTTCATGGTCACACTCTTCTCTTTCAGGGTCACAGAACACTCAAGATGTTTTCAGGAATTTCGGTTTGCAGCTTGAATGTGTGGTTCAGGAGAAGCTGCATTACTTTGTTATGTGAGCGTGGACCATAAATCCCACCTCGTTGAATCCATACATATTTCATCCTGCTCTGAAGACAACATGAGTGACCACCGAATGTACCATCAAACCAGTCTATTATTTTTGCAAGGACCAGACAGGATTTTCTGAATTTTAATATGGTCAAAATGAGCTGGCAATTAAACTGCACTGCTGTTTTCCGTGGCCTTGGCTGCAAATCTCTGCAGGCTTTCACACAGAACGGTAGTGAAACTCAATCTCAACTGTAAGGCAGCTCATTCTGTGTCCGTGCGTACATGTGCTGTATTTGTGTACACGCGTACATGTTTGGACAGCTCGAGCCCAAGTGCCATAGTTAATGTCAGCATAGCGGTTAGGTGTTTATGGCTGTAGTGGAACACAGTGCCTCGTGTTGTCAGTGAGGAGAAAGGTTGGACCGTGCATGTCTCGTACAAATATATTTCTCGCCTAAACTGTCTACTGTCTACTACACTTTTCAGTCGTTGAATACATGACAATTACAAAATTAATTGTTTTTGTCAAGTAGCAGCCAAATGGCTTTAGATGTTTTCAGGCACTGCAGCTTGACACTACAGACACCTCCTTTTAGTCTATTTATCACCCAGTAGACAGAAAGACATATTTCACAGGACATCTGAGTGCAGTTTAACTCAGACTGACAGATATTCCCCTGTTTATAGACTATGACTTCATAGCTGAATGAATAATAAATAGGTAAAATGGAGACACAGACACACTGGTGCAGAAATGTGGTAGAGGTGAAGAGTGGGTTACGTTAACATTTGTTAAATATCTTATGATACTTTTACTGTAGTTATATAACAGCTTTACTTTTTATTGGTAATAACTAGTTTGCATTAAACGAGTGCACATCTCTTCTTCAAGAAAGTCAAGTGTAGTTTAACTACTGAATGGAAAGCATTCACATGAAACAGGTGCTGTGAACTGTGAAAAGCTGCACACTTCCTGTAGAGCAGTGGCAGTAGAGAGACACAAGAAGCAACAAGCTGGTGAACAGAGTGGAGTATTTGGCAAAAAAGCCAGACACGTTTCCCTCAGGAGATGGTGGAGACCAAGCAAAAGCTGAAAACGTGGGTGAATGTCGGACGTCCATTTGTTGGGTGGACTGTAGCATAACTCCAAATAAATGGTGTTTCTCTGTGTCTGCTGGATGTGTAAATAAGTAAATGTTGTTTGTTAAAGACAAATTAATGCAGCTTTAAATATTTTCATGAAGGCAAGCAGTTAACTCACCTGTTTCATTTTAATTTCTAACATTTTACAGAAATACTTCTAAAATAAAAATGGTGTGTTTATCCAAAAATCCCCTTCTTTTGACACGGAATGCGTATCGAACTATTCTCTAACTCTAACCTGAAGACTGAGGGAATTCCTCTGCAGACAGGAAAACTTCACAAATATGGAAAGGAATAGAGAGACCTATACAATACTATTTTCAAAATGATCTTGAAGAAGAATTTTTCCCTTACTCAGTGAAAAGTGTTATTACAGCTAAATGTCACGATCATCTTTCCTCAGCACGTTCCTGGGTTCAAGTCACCCAAGCCTGGTTTTGTGCGGCACAACAAGGAGGTTCTGGAAAGGAGAACCAAAGAAGGTATGTGCAAAGAGAAGAATGGCACTATTGTCTGTGGCTGGTTGCAGAGTGCAGAATCTTGTTAACCTTTGGAATCTGGCATAGTATCATGCTGGCAAGAACACAAGGGTTGGCACCTGCCTTTGATATGCCTGGACAAGGAGGAACGTGGACCACCTTGTGTCTCACGCACTTGTCTAAAACAAACACACACACACACACTCACATCAGTGTTATAATAGGTAAGCTTGCAAATTTGCAAACAAGGCAATGTTATTTTTCTACTGCAGAGACTGAAGGAATGTGTGTAACATCCGAGCTAGCAGCATTTTTAAATTTCCAAGATTAAAAAAAAAAAAAGTAACCTACCAGTTCATCAAAAACCAAAAGTACTTCATCAACACTTTTTAAGTCAATGTTCATGTCAGTCACCAGCCAGTGTGTGCATTTCTACATTATTTTAAATATTGAATGCATGCAGAATCATTTTAGCAGCACTCCATCAGCATTGCCAAAATTTTGTCTGTCTATATCCCATGATATGTATTTTCTCGTCTGGAGTAGGATTTCATGGTCTGCTGAGTTAAAAGCAGCACTAGAGCCCCAGGGTGACTGTTTTGTCTGTCGGCCACAAGTGTTGAGCCTCGCTCATTTTATCATTGACTGACCTGAGACAACCCTACACTGTTATAATTACCAGCCTAAAAATGGGACCAGTTCTCTACACCATGGTTGCTTCCTTGTACTCTCACTTTTGTTTCTTTCGCCTTGATATCGTGCCAGCTCCCCTTATAAAACTTCCTTTGGTACCATGCCAGACTCCCTCAAAGTGCCCTCAAATGGCCCCTGGCAGAGTGCAGCACTAGCTCATCCCAGAACCGCAGGTGTTCTACTGGTTGAGGCCATGTCCTCACTCCCTTCTGCCCCTAAATGGGCACTTGCCAGAGGATTCACACACCCAGGGGGTCCGCACCAGAATGGTTGCACTTGGGCCAGGAATTGGACTCTGGGAGGGGGTGCTTTATTTTGAGGCCAAAGGCACAGCATGCAGCATTGTGGCCATCATCTGGTAACAATGACACAGCATCAGTAGGAACTTAGACCCAGCTGCAACTACAAGCCCACAATGACACAGCATGGCACTCCTGAGAGGACATGATGTTACTCTGATGCTGTTCAGAGGGTTTTCCTGCTTTTTATTGATGGAAGAAAGGAAAAGAAATTGTATTTCTTGTATTATGGTGAAAATATACTGTATCTAAACCATTACCATGTCACATGAACTATACTGAATCTGTGCATCTTAATATATATGTCAGACTGTTGTCCAGGAGGGTAATGAGTTCCCTGAGCTAATGATGTTGGTGAGCTTAGTGACTGACCAGTAGAATTATAGCTAATGTCAGTATTCAAACCCAAAACAATATCCACAATCTCTACTAACATTTGCTATATGAATCTTAATAGATGACTTATTTCTAAAAAAATAAACATCATTTATATGATTGAGCCAGTATATACACACGTAATGGAACTGGTGCTGCTTGTCTTGACAGGTTTGAAGAGTTTCATGCAACACAAAAACAAAATAGAATTTTAGAATAGCATTTTAGATGGCTGTTAAATTTAAATGGGCCAAGCAAACAAAGTGGATTTACTCCTCATGCAGTGTTTTTGAACCTTCATGAAGGTAGGCTTTATTGCAGAACTGCTGGATTAGACTGCATTAGTTTTAGTGAGGTGTACCTCATAAAGTAGCAGATAAAAATTTGTTGTACATTATTAGATATCATTATTAGTATTATTAATGGTCAGGATAAATATGCAGTCCAAAGGAAAGTTTTTGTGCATATAAAAATAGAGATTTTATTGCAGTTACATAACTTTATGATAAGGTGAACCTGATCCTTTCACATTGTTTTTTTGGAATGATGATCGAGTGACTATGCAGTTCAGCCAGCTCTGTTCTTTGGCAACAGTGTTCCTGGGTCTCTTTCTATTGGCTCATTGGTCTGCAAAGACTCAAAGACACAAACTGGACTGGACAGTGGACTGACTGATCACAAGCGTCTGTCTCTAAATGCTGCCATACCATCTGAACATTAGTGTGTTCTTAATGAGCAAAGTTTCTAATAACCATATACAGAACAGGATACCACCTGTACTGTATCAGACAGGAGGCTTCTGCAACAACCTGAAAGTGTCAAACTGTTGAGGCTCGAGAGCTTATCAAACCAACAAGACAATGAAGCGTCCCATCGTGAACACTGTCACAGAGAGACACTCTTTGCATAATGTGTGAAGTTATCCTGAACAGTTCCTAACACTGACGCTAATAAGAAAGCTATCCTCCTGAAAATCAGGGAATGAGGAATATATACCAAGGAGATAATGAAAGAATGGAAAGCAGGTATGCTCATGGTTAGCACAGTCAGGTGGTGGTGGGAACACAAGACAGGTGGGAGTGACTTTATACTGCTTTACTCACATATGTAGTAGTACTTCACCTGATTACAAGACATCAGATTTGGATGTGTAAAAAAATCGATATGTAAAAATAATGAAATATGTTATAAATGTTGAAGAAGTAAAGTGAAGCTTCACAGCTGTAATTCCATGTACTGATGTACTAAAATTGAAATTGAAAGCTTCCTCTTGATGTCTGCAATCAAACCAGGTATCACATCTATCACTGTCATACCATGGCTTGAGTTACGATCTAGACATCACACTGCTGATTTTTAACAGTTAGTTATTTCCCCTTCTCTTCCTATGAGACAAGTAACAGGTCAAAAACAAACAATACACGGAGATCTGTGTGTTTGTGTCTATTTGTGTGCGAAAACATATGTATAGTGCATGTGTGAATATTACAACTTGAATGCAAAATGACTATAAGCTTCCAAGACTTGGGCAGGACAGCGAGTGACAAGTTGGCGAAGACCTCGTTCTGCAACAGTTGATGTGCCACACGTCGGCCACACACAACCTCAGCGATGTGCTGACTGGCAAGAACATGCTGGAGCCTTGCGTGTCACTAATCATCATGTCTCTGGTTTTAAACTAGTTTTCTCTTCCCAGTTTCTCCCACACAGAGCAACACAATGCACACTGAATGTTTCAGTCTGACAGCGTTAAAGCCATGCATCACATGAACCTCAAAGACGAACATTCAGTTGTTATGGAATAACTTTGAAACACAAACGACTGATTGTATATTCAGCGTAGTCAGCATTTCTTCATTCACACTGTATGAGATAATTGTGGAGATGAGTCAGGGCAGAGTTCCCATGGCTCAACATTCCCAGACAAGACTCTCCGTGTAGGATAAAGAAATCACATTATTGCACCTGGAGCTTCTAGTGTGGTCTGCTCTGTTCAAGCCGATCAATGCAAACGATTCAGCTTTGAGTCTAATCTTGTCACATAAACATTTGGAGCAATGTTTGTGTTCCACAAATTAGTCACATATAATGTTACACTAAACTAACTACAAACTACAAACAGTTAATTATCACTGTCAAAACTGAGAGAGCTTAACTTTTAGTCCCTATTATGATCCACAGACCAGTAGATCCTGCATTTCCCATAATCCAACTTGAGAGTGTATCTTATCAGCCCTACCCGTCTGGTAAATATTTATGTCTTTCAAATTTCACACCTCCAGTGTGCAACTCAGGTTTTCAGATGAGATTTCTCTCATTTCCAATCCTAATCTGAGATGTGAGGTTGTCACAGGGGTAGTACTCAACCACTCATTGTGGTTGAGTACTACCCCTGTGAGCAATATGATCTCTCTGTGCAAAACGGAAGGACTGCCCCTTTAAAATATAACATGGTTTCTCTTGTGGTTTGATATGGCATCTTGGAACTGATTTTGTAGACACCCATATGATTTTATTCTTATATGCAAAATTTTGACAAAATTGTAATATCAAACCTTTATACACGGTGGTGTAAAAATCCAGATACAAATAATAATTAAGTATGTTTTAATAGGAGGTCAAGCTGGAAATGTCCTTTGCAAATGACAGCATTGTATTACTGTGTAAGAAAGGACTGATTTTGCAGTCACTTTGTAAAAACTACACATCACAACTGTGTAGGATGACAGGATTCGAAATATTTTTTAAAAAAGACAAAATTTATATGATGTTAACAGAAGAAACCAAAGTTTTCTATATTTAAAACTGTTGACAAACATACACCAAATGATTCTGCTAAATGAATAAAATAGTATTTTGTTTCACTGGTAAATACTGAAAATACTTATTAAAATATGTCCTATGTAATCATTTATGTATAAATGTTGCAGAACTCTTTATGCAAACTCTGAGAAGTGACTGTGTGAAGCTGACACATTAGAACCACTGTCAGCTTTGGCTTTGACAGTGAAAAGAGATGAGAGGACCACATGAGGAAAAGCCTTTTTTTTTCTTTTTTCCTTTCACAGTGCAAGTTCAAGAGGAGATCTGGACAGCATCGATAGTCCACAGAATGACCCCATCTGCTCCCATGACAGTGATACAAACCAGAGCTCTCTTACTGTCACATCACTGAGAGTTACAGCATGAAACTGACCTCACAAGAACACACATTTCAAGCTCTCCAGGAGGGAAATGAGTGGATTTTGTATTTATTCATTTAAATCTATAATTACCTGATTTCACTTTCCTGTTCTCACACACACAGACACACAAAGGATGTGAAGAACCTTCGATTCCCAGATGTGATTAACTAAAATATTCCACCAATGCTTGTGGTGAAATGGTGACTCAGTGTTGTATAAAGCATTACTAGCTCCCTCAAGGCTGAGAATACGTTTATCCTGTCTGTGGCAGAGAGCGCCTGACTCACAAACAAATTCCCACAACCAGACAATAGCACAAGCACTGTATATCCTTTGCAAACAGGTGCATTGATAGATGATTGGTACAGCTGTTGACAGAGCAAGTGCAGTCAGAGACTACAACTACTGCTGTTGAAAGAAGTAATAATGGAGTGACACTATATCACTTTCCAAACTACATAAAAAAGGAAGCTGAGTGCCTGCAAAAAGAAGTCTTTAAATATAAAGACCAAGATACCTTAAATCATAACAGAGTATGCACATGAAATCAGTGCTGACTGGTGAATATGCAGTATTCTGTGAAATCACATGTCGATAACTGGCTCACGGCTAATGTCTGCTCAGTACTGGCTCTTTGGGGCAGAATCAACACACTTCACAACAGACGGAGTGATTAACATAAGAATTTGCTTTGCATCTCAACTATGCGCACAGCTGACAACAATGTGTGGGCAAACCTGACCCCAAATACAAATCCAGAGAGCGGTAACTGAGTTTGAAATATCTTATCCCATTCAAAGGTTGAAGTCCAAGCTACCGAAAGAACTGGAGTTGACTTGTGTCCCTCTGAAATCTGATTATTATAGTGTCATAAAGGGAAGTCAGTTTTATATTTTATATTTGTGTGTTTGACTGAGGATAAGAATAAAGAATAAAGAAGAGTTTTTAAAAAAGAGTTGAGTTCTGAGATCAGTCAGAGACTGAGTCTTGTCCATTTACTCCATGTGCTCTACACACACGAGGTTGGTAGATTAGTTGTTAGTTCAGCATATGTTCAGTCAGGAAGACTGTAGAGATCTTTATGCCACATTCAATCACAATTAGCTCTCGCTCAGCTGACTGTTTATCAATCAGTCAATCATGTCGTCGCTGTCAAACTTTAAATCTGTTCTCCTCTCTTCTTCCTCTCTTCTGTGTCAGTTGTCATTTCAGTGTGAACTGTTGTGACCCTCATCCACTCCATTCACCTCCTGCCTTCATAACCAGTGCCCCAGGTTTAGCTCATCAGAGTCCACTCTTCATCACACCCAGATCTTCAGCATTCTCTTCATCCCATCACCATCACCCAGTGTCTCGACCCCTGGGGGTTTCCTGTACTACGCACAGCCCCTTCAGATATGATGACATCACGATGGGGTCTAATCGCCAAAGACCCAGATCTCTCATGTTTCTCCTCTTGTTCATGTGCATGGAAATAAAAAAAAATGAACAAATGTATTTGTTCACTGAGAGTGATCATATGTGATACGCATGGGCTGCAGTCCAGCTGTCAAACATGTGCGAATAATGCATTCAGTCCAAACTCAACATTTACTCTCATTACGTCACCATAGTACCGTCTAAGACTGACACAGAGGGCCAGCAGGTTAATTTTTTGTTTCCACTGTTCTGTTCCACTTAGACTGGTTGTGTTTTTTCATACTGCCAATGTAAAACCTTAAAAATTTTCCGCTTTCATTCTGAAAGCCAGGAGTGCATACCTGTCTGATAGATACTGCTGAACCTGCCTCAGTATTAGGTCAGGTTCATCTCTTGATGCTTCACTGACACTGTGTTCCTCTTGATGTGCCATCGGCCCTTCTTAACTTGGAATTCTTCTTTTTCCATCTATAAATAGCTCTCCAAGGTCACGAGCGAGGAGAAGAAAAAAATCACAGGCAGTTTTTGCTTTGCGGGTGATGACACTTGTGGCTTACAGTGTGCCTCAAATTAGATTTCACAAGGGCAAAGTGAAAAAAGCCAGTTTATTTGAATTTCTCAGCTTGACCACCACTGGCCTTTCCTGCCAGCGGATGAAAGAGTATGTGAATGGTAGTTTCAGGGTGTTTGAAGAGAAACCCAAACAAAATCTACTTCAGTTGTATCATCATTGGCAGGTAGAGCTGTAGCACTGAGTGGAGGACAGAGGAGGAAAAGATTTCTGTGGTTTATGTGTTCATCACATTCTGCTAAATGTGTCACATGGTCTCTTGTTGATCTGGAAAAATGGTTGACTCACTCTCCTGTATTGTTAATGTACCTTGCTGTGCTGTTGCCTAATATAGAAAGATGAGCATGAGGAATTGTGCATTTCAGCTATGTTTTCCATTTCATGAGCACATCCACACTTCTCCTTTTGAACTAAGAGAGCTAGTTTTCTTTCTCTCTCTCTCTCTCTCTCACTCACTAATTCACACACACGAATTTCAAATACATCACAAGGTCCAAGTGACACAGCAATGCACTGTAGAATCAACATTTTTGGGGGGAGAAAAGGGTAGACAGAGACGCCCCCCCCCCCACCCCCCCACACACACACACACACACACACACACACACACAATAAAATATGCCTTAAATTACACAGATAAAGCAGGACACTTAATGTGCAAGTCACAGGAATGCACTCCAAACTATCAACTCAACCAAACAAAATCAACGTTTCTTCGTTTGCAAAACAAAATGTTTGGTCTACAAGCTAACACACACGGGGCGTGCTGAAAACCTGACTTAGCAAGCCAGAGACATGTAAACAGTATGACAAAGTCCTGCACTCCCAAAGAAAGACTGATGTTCCAGCGTGGACAGGTTCTTGGCTCACTCGCTTTGAATGACTGATTGGATTCTAGTCAGGACTCTTTTTTTGGCACGGCTTGCAGGAAAATAAAACAATATCAGGCGCTGTCAATTTGTCAGGGTATTCCATTACTTTACAATGGTGTGGATCAGATGCAAATATGAGCTGAGTCATTTGAGTTTGCCAAACAAATATTGCAGTTTCTTGCGGAGAGTCAGATCTGATGCATTCGTCGTAGGGTCGATGTCATAGATTACGTAAAGCACTGACAGATTTGGCTTGTCATCCCGATACGTGGAAATATTCGGTTAACTGGATGGACTCAATGTTGTGACCAAGGCTGGATTACTAACTGGTAAGACCACTATGTGCGCCAAGGCTCTAGACCTCCAGGGACTCCAAAAGCCCACATTATTACCTCATAATGCAACACGTTCCTGAATACAGTCATGTTTAACCAAATCTGCCTGTGGTTGCGATGACTGTACGTAAAACAAGAGGCTACGTGTCATCCTGTAATGGGGATTACATATAGTGTTCAGACAATGAACATTTGTAGTCAATATTACGGACACTGGATTTAGTACAACAACAATAAGGCTACATATCTACTCGATTAAGATGAATCTGCAGTTTAATGAAGCCTCTGCAGTGTGTGAATCTGTTAAAACTACAAATACTTGAAAACCTGTCTGACAAAACACTTGGGGAAAACACCTACTGCGCTAAAAATATCACATCACCCGTTGTAGGATTTATTTCTACTGAGTCAGTTACACTCAGCCACTCACCCGTGTTTTTATTATCTAATCTTTTTGTTCCATGAATGACTGGTGGTGGACTGGTGACAAGCAGAGAGAGCATTGAGGACAAACCAGGGAAACAGGTGAAGTGCAGCACCTGTTGTGTTGTAACTTAAAACATTTGTAATGCATAGGAATTCCAAACTTTTGGTTGTTTTGGCTCTGTGACCCGATTATTTCTCAGATGGCTAACAAAAGTTTCCCAGATTGAGATGACATTTGCTCCCTTATCAGTTAAATTCCATAAGGATTTATTTTTTTCTCAGAAGATATTTAAACATGTCAGTGTTGGAAAATCACAGGTGTAAATAATAAATTGGAAGACAGCTGAATTCCATTTACAGAGAACAGAACAGAGTCATTGTTAATGTTATTAGCTACACCTGTTCTTTTCCTTCCACTACATTCAAAATGACTGCTGTCAGTGATGATCCAAAATGATGATAATTTAAAAGCATCCAAAATCCTGATTTACTGCTCAGTATTAAGTAAACTATCATATGTGTGTTACAGTATGCCTGCAGTATGGTGTCACTCCAAAACCATGCATACACTAATCCAGTTAAACATGATCAGAAAAAACATTCAGCACATTGTGGTTATGTATGCATGGGCCTCACAGCTTTTTATTTTTTTTGTTGTTGTTGTTGTTTGTTGTTTTGTTGTTGTATGAAGACATGTCTTTCAAAAGGGTAAATATATATATATTTTAATAGTTAAGTCAATGTATTTTTACATAATTTACAAATTGTTGTGTACTAGTGTAAATGTGTTGTTAATCAAAAAAGTTTCCTGCGTGATTTTGAGATACTTGATTAACACAGGTCCTGGACTCCTTATTCTAACGTCTTTCCTTATTAGGATGAAACGGTTTCTTGTTAAATCAAACATTCATATTTCAAGTGTGCTATTCATCATCACGTTTCACTGAAGGTCATGCCTTAATTTATTTTGTTGCTATGAGAACAAATGTTGTGAGAAAATGATGACACAATAAACTGTCACTACCGTCAGAGCTATAGAACAAGGTTCTGTCAGGCCTCGTAGTCACAGCCAGATTTACCTGTAAACAAGCTCCAGGGAGTTTAAGATGATCTTCAAATCACCAGAATTTATTGTATTCACGACATCACCGACTGACGAGTGATAAATTTATAGAAAAGAAGGCACTGTGTTTGATTTAGTGTTTTCTCTCAGCCATTCATGTAATCAACATAATCAGTGCTGATACTCTAGGGCAATTTGAATATGTGGATCTTACATATTAGCTCATAACGTTAATGCAATAACATAAAAAATGTTTGCATCCAGGCCGGTAGCAAAGTCAGTGTCAGAAATCTAACTAGTTTAATTTAATCAGTCAAGTCCAATGGGCAGTGTTCTACTTCTACACTCGACAATCATGTAAAAAAAAAAAAAAAATTACATGATTGTCTCTCCAGGAACATCAGGAGACACTGTGAAGCCATAACATGATGTGGATATAATGTACCATCTATCAATTGTGAGCTTTGACTGTTTATGAAATGTTAGGGTGGGACAGGAAGGAAGTCATAAACCATTCATTATATTTTCATACGTTCATAATGTAACCCTGAACATTCATATTTGTGGGCCATTTAGCACAAAGTCAACTCGTGAATCAGAAACTGGAAACTTTTCTTTAAAATAAACGTGTGTCTTGAAAAAGAAAGATTTTGGTTCATCCCTCTGTGAAGCTCTTACTCTTACATCCATCTCTCTGTATATACTATATGGGGCATGATATAAGGGATGTTCACGTGTCACCATAAAATACTTCACAGTATTTTAGTGTCCTAAGAGAGGAAAAAGGCTAAAAATGGGAAGCCACCCCTATACATCTGTCCTTTTTAAAAAGATTTTACCAGAGGAAAAGCATCATCGTACCTCCATGAACTTCACCTGCCACCTATTATTTGTCTCCCCAACCTGACGTTTATGGGTCCATCCTGATGTTTATGGTCCATTCCCATTCACTTTGAAAGTATAGACAGACACTGAAAGCACCCATGTGGCTTTGATTTCTCTGCTTCCTGGAGACCTTTGTCTAACCACTAGACTCTGATCCCTCATGAAAAGCGCACATGCACACACAGAGTACAGTACCGTGCATAAACACAAACACACACTAGGTGGATGGAGACAAATAGTTTATAAGCTTCTCAGAAATGGTGAACTTTGCTGCAAAATGTCCACATCAACATTCTGCATAAACAGAATTTGTTCAGGATTTTACATATAAGACATGAAAAAATAAGTCAAGTCACATCTTTGCTCAAACATAGAGACTGAGCAAGAGAGATGGAGAGAAGGAAAATACAGTAAAGTAACATCCCAGTCTGGGTAAACAGAGCTAACAAGCTATTTTTATTAGTCAGCTCATGTCTCTATGGAGACTTGGGGTGGGGATGGAACCTCCTTTATCGAAACCTGGCAAGTCCTGATCAGAAACCTGTGGGGATTTCACTGTCTAAAAGAGAGAGCTCCCATAATGACGTCAGACATCTCTGATGCATGAGGTCATCAGTAAATGGAAAAATGTCCCATTGATTTCATTTCTTGCAGAGATGTTATTGGGTGGGAATCGAAGGTCAAAATGTCTTCATGTTGTCAAGACATTTAAAACTGACCTCAGCTGTAGTAGCTGAATGTATACTGTACATGCTTCAGATGTGTATGGTTGAGTTCATTTCCATTGCAGTAACGTACCTGAAACTAAAGGCAGTGCTTAGATGAACAATAGAACAGCTGAGTAAAGCCAGGACTGCCTTCCATCACTGGTGGGTCTGTAACTTCATAACTAGACATGACAAAGTGCCTAAAAAGAGCAAAACAAACACGTTTCAGCACAAAGAGACAGCAACAGCAGGCCAGGAAGATTATGAGTCAAAAGTTTACTTAAAGAATATGCAGGAATGATTGATGAGAAAGCTGTCACACGTGGGGCCCCGGGATCACGGCCCCTCTGCATCGAACTCTAAAGCTGTCTGACGTTCAGCGCAAGCTGTCTCTCAAACTTCCCCACACAGGAATTCTGGAGTGCATCCCTTCTTATGCTGTTAAAAGTTATTCCACTGTGGTCCAAAGGAAAATGTGAGTGCACATAAGATTAAACACATTGTGATGGGCTGAGCCAGGAGCTGAGAGCACCTAGGTGAACTTTTCAGCACTGTACATTACAAGTCCGTGTGTCTGTAAATATACATGCATGGTATTTTTTCTTTGGCAAAGCACTCTGTTTATTTTTTTGGCATAAATATGGATTTGCCAAAATACACGTTAACCTTTCTCTGTGAGCTCACTGTTGTGTGCTCTGTGAAAAGAAAGAAGCTGCTTTAAATAGACACAAACCCTGTGGAACATGATTGTTATAATTCTCTGTTATAATCTCAGAACAAATAATAATGATAATAATAATAATAATTACCTTCTTAAAATCCAATCAACTGTCATTTCTTTATCATTTTAAATTCATAGCATGCTGTGGCTCCTTCAGTAAATGCTGCTGAAATATTCACACAAAAGACTAAAACACTGTATATTGTACAATCAAAACACTGTTGTGAAAACAATCATTAAGCTGCACTCAAAAGCTTTTTATTCCCAAAGGAACAGATCAATCTTTTGGGAAACCTGCTTGCTGACTTTCCTGGCAAGAGTTAGATGAGATGACTGATATTTACATGTTCAGGAAAAACAAATGGGACAGGCAGCCACAGGTATTAAGGAATCTTGGTGCTAAGCTAAGCTAACTGGCTGCTGGTCGAGGCCTTATATTTACTATACAGACATTTAACTGCCATTAAGAAGTATTTGATATGGTTTGTTTTCATTTATCATTTATGTGATATTTGGTATCAACTTCATCATAATATTCTCTGTCAGTAAATAAACGTATTTCATTAAATATCACATTTTTTCTTTGACACAAGCCACAGTGTAAAAATGACAAGTTGTTGTATGGGGGTGTGTGCCAAACTGTTTCTTGGCTGGGTGCAGTGACTTCCTGGAGTCTTCTTGTCACCATGAAGTTGCCAACCAACCAGCAGAGACTCCAAAGGCACGATATTTATCAGGCAGATATGAGAGTGGTGTCAATATTCTCATTTCAGTGTTTGGAAGAAAGCAGATTAGCACATGTTCTAAAATGCCAAACTATTTCTTTGACAAAATTTTATATATTAGAGATATTACTCGAAGGAATCACAACCTGTCAGTTTTCTTGTACCACAACTGCCTCAGTGAGGCTCCAGAGAAATATATGCAGGCCTCTGCTCTGGCAGCAGCATGCCTGGAAATAAATGTTTACCAGCTCTGGTTGCAACTCCACAGGCATTCCCTCGTGTCCCGTTACCTTCCCATGTCAGTAGAATGCTAATATGCTCGTACGACTTCATCGGACATGCAGGGAATGCCGGGGACGCCAGCCTGAGCATGAGCAGGGTCGCCTCGTGGAATGTTTTCCTAGGTGTCATTTTCTCATTCCTTCCAATGTATATGAGCGCAGGACTTAAGGGGAGCTCAAGTACACTGAAATAGTATTGGGATCAGTACTAAACAGTATGGTAAGGCACAGCATGGTGGCTTTGGCCTGAATCCAGTTGACCTAGAGTAGTAAAACCTTCACTAAACTTCAGTTTTAAATTCACAAAAGTAAACTACAGATTGTTTCAGAGTGACATTCAGGAGCCGCAGGCCAAAAGTAATTTTTCACTTTGAGTTGTAGGGACAAGAAAGGATTTTGTTTGTGTTTGGTCGCATGTATTTCTTTTTCAGAAATCAAGTAAATTAGACGGATCTATGACAAAATGAAAACAACTCTTTTTTATTTGTAAATGTATTCTAGAAAAATATCCATCATTTGTTGGAACACTACATTTGTGCCAACATTTGACATAGTACATTGCTTGCTTTAGGACAACAGGACCATGAATTGCCATATGAAATGTGGCAACGCTTTATGAAATGCGGTTGGAAGAATCCAGAGGTCCGTCATCTCTAATTTGCTGTTTTGGAAGGAAGGTTGGGTCCATCAGCAGTTTCACTGTGCGTTTACAAGCTTCTGGCACAGGCCTATGTACCAGTGACCATTACATATCATGTTGGTTTCCATGGTCATGTCATGTTGAAATATGTATTCCAAATGTTTGACAATGCTGTGACAACAGTGTGCAGTGAGCCCCTAGATTCGTACTAAATACAATACATGAAGCTGAGATTTAAAGTTCATTTTTCACCTTGGAAACACCAGCTGACAAAACAATTTCACCGCATTAGTGGCCATTGTTGAGCTTTCTCTCAGTCCACATGATTTTCCTCAGCAGTCAAAGTGTGCCCAGTTGTCATGCAGTTCAAATTTCCATTTCTCTAAGCGCTTACAGGATTTTTTTCTCCTACTTTCAAAGCTGAGACTGAAAGTTCATTGTGACCTTGGAAATAACAGTTGACAGTCTCACCACAAGGTGCCTTTAGTAGCTGTTCTGGACCTTGAATCACAGAAAAGGATTCAAGGTCTTCTAGATCAAAGCCTGAACCTGTCTTCCAAACTGTGACACTGACATAGCACACAGCAACTGAACTTGTGCTTCAGAATTTGTGTATTGCCAGATTTCATTTCTGTCAATTACAGTGTGTTATGCTAATATGACAAGTGATGTGCTTCACAGAGTGTACCAAACATAAGAAGGTCTTGACCCAAATGCCACGCAGTTCAGGATGAGTACACAGAGTGTATTCACACAGTGCACCCACTAGTTCACTGTCAGTATGTTTCTATTTAGAAGTATTTCATTCTTAGTCCTTGTGTTACAGAATTACATTTAAAAGGACACTCCGAGTGCAGGAAGTAGTCTCAGAGTTATACTTAAAGTTTGTATTTTTTGTAATAACTGATTGCAACTTGAGTATTTTTCAACAGAGAGACATACCACACTTTGTCTTAATGTTTGGCAAAAACACACAGTGGTTTTCATCCTCAAATACCAGAAAACACAGCTTTTTCAGGCTCTTTAGTCTTCAGTACAGACAGTGCAGAACACATGTACTAAAATTACTTTATTAACTACAGCTGATAAAATCTTTCAGGGATGGTTTTAATGTCAGCCAGAGAAACTCAAGATCGCCAACTAAAAATAAAAAATAAAAACCCTGCTGTTTATTATTCCCTGAACTTTCAGTCCTTGTCCTTCCAGTTTTATTCCCATGACCAAGGCCATTTCAGCCTTCTATCAACTGAAAGCTACAGTGCTCTCAAATACCCTGATGGTAGCCTGGAAAATACCAAGTCTTATTTATGCACAAGAACATATTAACATAATAACCCTTACATGAGTTCAATCAAATTATAAACTACAAGGTTTTTCTCAGATCACAGCTGAGATCTGAGACGGGAACAATAATATTTAGAGTTTTATTCAAATTTATATTAATTCTGAGGTTAATTCTGAGGTTAATATCAGGAATTAGTGTTTATCATAAAGACATGTGCAACAGGCCCTGCAGGTCAGGTCAACATGCCAGAAGATAGATGGGGGCACGGTGTGAAGTTTCTGTGCATATGTGTGTCCACAGTATCCAGTGTGTTACTGTTTAAACTCTGCTTGAAGGATAACGCAGAACAATTTTGTAGTTTTATTCACTGAAGCATTTCTATCTATGCAAAGTCTAATTCATCTGTCCAGTACCAGACAGTTTATGTCTTGGAGGTCACTGAACTCTACTATTGTCTGAAAAACTGTTGACCGCACATTGTTCTTTGTCCTGAAACAACATAATTGAGGCAAAGCAATGCTTTTTCAAGCGTCTGAAAGAAGGTCTCTTTTTAGGCAAATTTAAGTGTAAACAAGAAGTGCATGGCATGGTTGGGGATTTCCACACTGCTGTGTTGCCCTCACTACTACACACTGATGAATACTGATGATGATATTGTATTGACACAGTTTCCAAATTTAATGACTTCTAACTTGGATTTTCCTATAACTTCAACCTCTTGAGAAACTGTTGGGCAAAAGTGGTTGGTTCTGCATTGTTTTTCCAGTGTATTTTGCAAACTGGGCAGGATCGGATGTACGCCACCGAAAAAAGAATGTAGTGGAAATTCTACTTGTGTGCAACACGCTTAGGAAGTACGTCATTAAAAAGGCAACAGACGTCATCAACTGGTGTGTGTCCAAAATATGGTCTTCATTGTGCTTCGACATAGGAAGTTTAAAAAGTCATTGTCTGCTTGACCAACCATGGACAATAGCCCTGTGAACACATTCATACTTTCAGACTGACAATGAAAAAGTGTAATTCTGTTTTGTGTCACTGTGAATGTCCACTGTTTCCAAACCCATCTGGGAAAGAGGGCACACCGTTTCGTCTCTGGCCTGTAAAGAAGAACCTTAATAGGTTTCAGTTTTAATATCAACAACTCAGCTAAAGTATCTGCTGCAGTGCAGGGACAGAACCCACAACATCTGGAAACTGTAATCAAAACAAACACATGAACCGTGTCAGTGAATGCTTACATGCTGAGTGCCAAGATGATTTTTTAAAAAAAACACTTTATATGTCAATTACCACAAATAATTACAAACGTGTATCATCCTTTACGGTATGCAAAACGTTCAATGCATCAACTGGTGCACCAGGAGGACATACAAAAATACATGTACTTGTATGACCTCTCTTTCAGTGACCCCAGCTTTATTGTTAAATCACTCCTCAGCTGTATTTTAAGCAAGACCACATCCTTGAGACAGCATGGAGTTTGGATGAAGTGTGAGGAGGTCTGGAAAGTAAAGTCTCATGGACTATGGAGACATAAGCCAGACCGCATTAGATTCTTCACCCAAGCAGTCTATGACATCTTTCCAAACCTATGGGCGCCTTTTCGAGCAACACATCAGGGCAAATTTACCCATCTTTATTCCATAACGTTTCATCACTAATAACGTCATGCCTGTTTGCTCTGCTCAATTCTGAAGTACGTTTTTAACGGTGTCTTTCTCATGAATGTATTAAATATGGTGGCTCATCTTGTTTCTATTAAACATGATCACCCAGCCCATCCCCAGTTCCTTTTGCCACCTTCTCTCTTGATGATGACGATGAACTGTGACTGAACAGTATTGTGATAAACTGTCTTTTAGAATACAGGGACTGAAAATGAAACGTGTCAAACTGCCAAATTGGGGTCAAAATGAACTATACCAAACTTATTCATTATTTTAATGTAAACTTGTGTATGTCTTATTAATTTTAACCCTATAAAACCATTTGTATCATATTTGCTACGAGGGTTTCTGAGACCTCTATTTTATCAAAATGATCAGTACTTTCTGTAAAAATCTGTTGTATACGACCTGATACATGTATTCTGCTACCAAAGTGAACCACGACATTGTAAGATGGTATGACAAAGCAGTGAAAAACATACATGATGGAAACTTGCTGTTTTTCTTGAATACATCTAAGACAACTTATGGCTGTTACTTTTCATAATAACACAAAAAGTGTTAATCACAATGAAGATTATTATCGAATTCAGTCCCTGCCCCCGTACACTTATAATTTAACAAGTCACTGGGAGTAACCTCATGTATTGTCTTAGACTAACTGTGGGACAACACAGCTGTATGTTCTGTGAGACAAAGTAGGAACTGACTCTTCAAACTGAGGAAATGCAAACAAATCTAACTAACACTGTCAGTGTCTCGGGTTCACTTAACTTGATCAGTTTTGCATTTTCAAAACTCAAATGAGGACCTTATACTAATCGTTCAAACTACGTTCACTTAAACTTTTTTTTTTTAGTGGCTAATGTCACTTTACTAGAGAACTTGGTGGGTACTAAACCAGTTTTAGAGATAATTTAATGGATCAATGATAACCACACCTGCTGTTTTCATTCTTACATGAGTAACATTCTATGTAAAAGGGATGGGTAAACTTGAATGTGGCGTGGTGATTAATCTTTTACTTTTTCAGCCATGCACATTAATCAGTTTGTACTTATTAAATGCAGTGGTGCATGAATGAAGAGTTGACCTAAAACAAAGATGATTCGGAGGTTGTTATGCAAGCAGCTGTTTCTGGGCTGCACTGCATAACTGTGCAAAAAAGCACTCTGGACCAAAAAAAAAAGTAATGTGTATCATAGATATTGTTGGCTATGCAGTCATGATTCATTTGAAGTGGTGCTAGTGCAACCACGTGTGTGTGAGAGAGAGGCAGAGAGAGAGAGAGAGAGAGAGAGAATGGAGCAACTTAATGAGCAGCAGCTAATCCTCAGCTGAAGCTTAGCTTGACCCGCTTTAATTCTACCATCTCTTTATATTGCTATTGCTACCTTCCTTCCACTGTGAATTTCCCTCCCGCCCACTCACCTCCCTTCCTTCCTTCCTTCCTCTCTTCCCCTCCCAATTAGGTGTATTTACTTCCCAAATCCTAATCTCTAAAACATCGGCAGAAGCTTTAGCCCTGGCTCCCTTGAGGCAGCTCTGCTCCTCCCAGCCCCTCTCTTTCCCTCCTCTGCTTCACTCTGTCTTTTGTTCTGCCTGATGAGGTCATGTTCAAACCATTTCTCTTTGGGACTTCGTGTGATACAAGCCCAAACAGAGGGGAGCCAAACCTCTGTTCACACATGAGATCAAGATAGTCGGGGGCATGTTTCCACAGATTGCCCCTGGGCCTACGTCTGCGTAGGTGTGTCTGCGAGTGTGAGAGTCAGAGGTACACTCACGAGACCCGATCATTAGCTTGTTATTATAATGACGATAATGATAATGGAAATGTAATAACTCTTTCATTAGATACTCTTTTGAAAACTCAATTGTGTCATGAGAAAGGAATCCTAAACATACTGCTAGGGCCTTAATTAAAGAAATACAGTACGTGGTCGTGTGGGATTCCGTTGAGGGGATGCAGAACACCACATACTACATCTCCATAATTGCTGCTTGTTAATTTATTTCTGTTGACTGCTTTATTTTCTCAGTATGATGTTGTGAGATGTTACAAATTCTCAGTAACTGCAATATAGGTTTGTGAAGTTGGACGAGTTATTTCAGGCGACCCAGTTTCTGGACATAAAACACTCCCAGTTTAATTATCAGCACAAAAGGTTAGTAACTATATTAGAATATATCTGGTTCCTTAATAGAAAGTAAAAGGTTCAAGCTGTCACGACTGAGCATAGACTGAACCCAAAAGCACGACTCTGTGAAGCAGAATCAAAAATAAAGTCTTTATTTTCAAAGTAACAAATAATAATCACCCAAACAGGGTGAAAGGCAAGGAAACAAAATACTAAAGAAGAAGAACAAAAAATTACTCAAACGAGGTAAACACAAAATCACTCTTTCAGAGGAAAACTAACTAACTTCAACAAGACCACAAAAAGATCAAAGAAACGAAGTACAAAATAACACGAGACCTGACTAGAAGACCACTGATGAGAAGGACACACTGATTGACTTGAAAAGAGACTAGACGAACTGGCACAGAACAAAGGAGACAGACAATATATAGACACAGGGTAATGGGGAACAGGTGGAAACAATCAGGGCGGGGAAAACAATCACGCTGGTGGGAAACATGAAGGAAGGGCAAGCATCCTGAAACAAGAGGAGATAAGACTTCAAAATAAAAGGGGAAACCACAAGACAACATAGACACAAGACAAAAACACAGCTTAACATTATTTACAAACTATGACACAAGCCTGTGTAGAAAAGCACAAGGTAACTACAGCTCCTAAGGTGGGTTTTCATTGTTGCTACAGTGTTACACAGTAGGACAAAGTCTGAACATCAGGCCTTTCTGCATGTTTCAACAGTGACAGTGGTCCATACACATTTGTGTAGGATTAGCTGGTTGTAGCAAACACTTTTCAAAACCACAAAGCACCTTTTGTGTGTTCCTCTTTCACTTTGCTCTATGACTTCATGTCTGTACTGTAGAAATGTCCATGAAAGTACAACTTTTAGTCAAGTCTGAACTACAATTCTGTGCAACTGTGGGCAGACAAAAAATATATATGGATGCAAATTCTGATGTTTGCCCTCAGGTGATTTCCCTCACACAGGTGTATCCTTGTAACTTGTTGATGATGTCACTGATTGTGGAATACCACCAGGTATACACACTCCTCCAACACATTAATGGGAACTCCTTTACACCTGTTTATTCATTCAGTTATCCAATCTGTCAATCATGATGTGGCACTAGTACAGCGCATAACATCCTGCAGATACAGGTCAGGAGCTTCACTTAATGTTCACATTAAACATCAGAATGAGGAAAAATATGATGTGACTTTGATCGTGGTATGGCTGTTGGTGGGAGACAGGCTGGTTTGAGTTTTTCTGATACTGCTGATCTCCTGGGATTTCCATGAACAACAGGCCCTAGAGTTTAACTCAGACTGGAGCCAGAAAAAAAAAGGGAGCCACAGTTCTGTGAACAGAAATGCCTTGTTGATCAGAGAGGTCACAGGAGAATGGTCAGATTGGTTGGAGCTGACGGAAAGGCTACGCTAACTCAGCAGAATGAACAACACATCCAACCTTGAGGTGGATGGTCAACAACAGCAGAAGACCACATTAGGTTCCAGTCCTGTCAGCCAAGAACAGAATTGTGAGGCTGCAGTGGACACAGGCTCTAAACTGGACAGATGAAGACCGGAAAAAAGTAGCCTGGTCTTATGCATCAACAACATGAAGCCATTGAGCCAACCTGCCTTGTGTCCACAGTCCAGGCTGGTAGTTGTGGTGTGATGGTGTGGGGAATGTTTTCTTGACTCACTTCGGGCTTTAACACCAATCGGTCATGGTCTGAATGTCACAGTGTGTCTGAGTATTGTTGCTGACCATGTTCACCCCTTTATGGCCACAGTTTACCATCTTCTAATGGCTTCTTCGAGCATGATAATGCTCCATGTCACAAAGCAAAAGTTGTCAATCATCAAGACCCCATAACAGCACTGTATGTCTGTACAAAAGCTAAGGACCTCTCTGTAGACTTCAGCAATAAACCTGTGGTGAAGCAGAGATCTGAGCGTTCCCAGGAGCAGAGTGGCCTTAATAATTGCGAAATAGAAGATGTCTGGACTTCTTAGGACTAGCCTTTCAGCCAGCCAGAGTAAATGGACAAGAAGGACCTTGGTCTGGGAGGGGACCAAAAACCTAATTCACTCTAACAGAGTTTGAGAAGTCTTCTGCAGGGATGGAAAAACCTTAGCGAGAAACTTTAACCCACCATCAAATACCATTTGCTTACAAGCACTGCAACAACGCTTCTATTTAAGACAGTATATTTTGGATTTAATAATCCAATATAATCAAATTTGGTGGTAGGACTGAACCACCGTCATTAATGTAAAATACCTGGTTTAGCTGCAGTGTGCAGAGTTTTGGAGGCTTTTGCAAACCTCTGCAGGCAGGAAAGTGTTATCTTTGTTTGATGCCTTTTTTTTAATACAGTAATCACTGGTCTGGCTTATTAATGCTGCCAGTTTTCTTTTCAACACGACACACTGGCCAGTCTAAGACTTGTAACTTGTCCCTCTATCCCAGCACACACCAATTAAAGCAGGCTGCTCCCTTTTGTTGTGCCCTTGTCCTCCACTCCCACGTCCCACAAGGCCACTCACTGGGACTCATAAACACTTGGTAACACATGTAGTTCTTGAATGAAGTGCAAAGTCACCGCCTCTGAGTAATAGGTGTTTTTCTCTCTCTCTCCCTGTGGCTGCCTATAACATTTCGTCAAGTCTTTACTGTGGTTTATTTGCTGTGAATTTTTTTCCCAACAGAAGAAATGAGGAGAAAGGGTTTGTCATCTTTACATTTGCCTGTCTCACAGATGACTGCATGGGTTGCTCTGATTAATACAAAAACATACTGGAATCTGGGTTTCTTTGTAGACACTTACAGCAAGTTGTAATGTAGCTATAGAATAATGTCAATTTTTATCCATTCAACCCTCCCTTTTAAAGCTGGCCATCCCAGTTAAGGTTTTGGTGGCAACAGGGTGACAGGACAATGAAAAATGTGTAGGTGCTATTCTGATATTATTTTATATGTGTTACCATGAGAACTACAGTTTTGTATATCAGCCTCAACACATGTTGCTGGTTTTGTTTAGTTTTTCACTCTGGGCAAACGAAACACATCTCAACAGCTTAGAGTCTCTGCCGCAGAAAGAATGACGAAGTGAGGCTGAGTGATAAAGTGCTTAACAGAAATGAGACACTAGAATCCCTCCAACCTCTGCTCACCTTGAGATGAAGATTTTGAAGGATAAAAAAAAGTTAAGCAGCCTCTGTGCCTTCTGCACGCTGACACCATCTTCTAATAAGCTAGAGGCTTTGTTATGTGGCTCCTGCTTGTTCTGGTTTATTTTTTTGGAACTCACATTGAAGTGTTGAAAGCCGTGAAGATTAAAAATGCATGCCGCTGCCTGTCTCGTGTAAGAGCAAATGCATGTTAGCAGTGCAACTTCATTTCACTTTAGGCAATCACTATTTTCATATTACTGACACTTAACACATTAATGAGATGTTGGAAGCAACTGGCAGATGTGGATGACAGCATGGGTGTTACACCTCGCCTCAAATCCCTGATGTGGTGCTTGGCAGAGGGCTGAGACAGTGTCTGTCACGTCATTTCAAATGTGTCTGTGTTGGCGGGTGGTCCACCAGTGTGTACAGGTCAACACAGATCTGGACTGTCATCTCTCTGCTCATGTTGACACTGCCTCTCAAAGACTCAACTGGGTCTAAACTTAGTTTGGATACTGTACGGTTCACCCTGAAACGACGTCTCTGCCATCCAAATTTCTGTGATTGTTCAGAGGATAATGTTGCTGGAATTGTTTTTACTGTGTGAGTCTTTGTGTGCATGTGTGTCATCAAGGCAAAATGCAGTCCTGGAGACACCTACTGCAGCAGGAATTACCACAGAGGCGTCTTTCGAGTAATTTTGGAAGGTGTTTACCTGCCTGCTTGTGAACAGATTTTGTCACCACGATAGCGTCACAACCATGCAGTCACAAAACCTTACAGGTGTGTAGCTGCGATGAAAATGAAGGTCGAGTTCAGAGATGGGTGTGGTCTGAAGCGTGAGTGCTGAGTACTCATGTAAAATTTAGCAATGACTGCTGAGCACTCATGGGTCAGAACATCAACAGGTTGATGTTGGCTGGTGTGATCCCATCACAAGATGGTCTGTAGTTTTATTTACCATTTTAACATGGAACTATTGGGAAGGCCAACAACCAATACTATTTACAGCACAGAGAGACATAGAGGGAAATACAGACAGACAGAGTGACCCCAGTTATACAATGGACTGAACTCTGACTTATTGCTCAAACCAGCTCAGGAGACACATTCTAGCCAGATGTTGAAAAGGTGCATCTGTCTCTCCAAGCACAAATGTAACATTTATTACTCCCAAGTGTAACTACATCAGTAAACAGTCTGTGGAAATAGCCACTACAGCATCTGTCCCCTGTGATAATGGCAGCTACAGTTACACTGAAAATATCTGTCACTCAACCTATCACTCAACCTGTCTCATTAAATCGTCAAGAAAATGGGGCTCCAGCGATTTCAGCACATACGAACGCAAAGAGGGCAAAGTGTGCTGTTATATCGTTTATCTGATCCCTATCCACTGTGTGTGTGGGTGAGAGAGGTGAGTGAGAGAGCATTGATTTATATGGGTGAGGAGGCAGCGTGATTGATAGCCTGTGAAGATGATAAAGCCTTTGTCTTGCTCATGGTTTATAAATATGATTCATCCAAGTGTCAAATTTTTTTTTAGCTAGGTAACACTAAATAAACTGTTACTGTTATAACTGAACTGCATGAAATGCAGAAGCTTTTCTTCTTTTGGTGTTTTTGGCAGTTACATATGTACACATATGTGGCTAAGTGTAAATGAAAGTGATTTAAATCTCACCCTGGGGCACCCAGGGGCCACAGGGGTACAATGCATGCCACATATGTGCAGCATCCTTGGCTTGTATTGCAGACCATAGCCATCTCTTTGCTTTGTTTGTTTTTCACTATTGATAATCCAGCAAAAATTATAACAAATACATAGTTTGTATTTTGTCCAGATACGACACACTTGAAATGACAACTGTAAAAGGAGCCAGAGAGACTGGGTGAAAAGGGCTGGGTGAAGGGTTGTTTTACAATATTACATTAAAGAATGCAATTAAAAATACATCTGGGCATTAGGAGCGAAGTGTGCATTAACAGAGTGGATGGAGAAATTTAAGCTTGGTATTCTAAAGTAGGGGAGGGTTGGGGTATTTGTCAGGTTGGCACTTCAGTGAAGACAGCACATATCTCCATGTCAGCAGAGGCAGTGTTTGTTTTGGATACTGTCTGTATTAAATAGACATGTCCAGCAGACAGCTTTCCTTGACAATTAGTGACATGTAAGAATTTTCTTTGGCACCACGTCAGCTGGTTTTGTTTTTGCAGCCTCCAACAAAACAGCAGAGGTTTTTTGTTTTGTTTTGTTTCAGTCAAGATGTGGTGCTTGGTGCGATAACAGTGTGCAAGCAGTACAAAGTTTCATCTTTTGTGTGAGCTAATACTTACACCAGCACAGTTACTTCATCTCACTGCTACATCAGTCGTAACTCAACACACCCAATAAAAAAGGGCTCTGCTAATGTTTAAAGGCACTGTCTGGAGACAATGGTAATATAATACCAGCAGTAACATGGACGCTGGCATTGCTGGCAGAAGTGCCAGTGCGGATAAACTACCTCATAACCACTGGGAAGAGTCATTCAACTCAAGGACTGGCAATAGGATGTTGCTTCTGACCATAGGGTGGAAACCATGCAGGAATTTAAGTCAGTAAACTGGCAAGATGGACAGTGGTATACTGTTTAAGGGCAGTGCCCCTAAGGAATCCAAGGGTGATGGTCAAGAAAAGAATGCAGAGGTTGTGCCAAGGAGCCTCGGTGGCGGCGAGGTTTCCACACCACAAAGCTCGCCAGGCATGTATAGAGATATGCATTTTGGGGGTGAGTGTGACCTCTTATCCCTTGTCTTGATTATACATTAAATGGCCTTGTCAACCAAAGACTGACAGGTCCATCATGAGGTGCTGTAAACATTAATGACACTGTCATTTTTTGGGATTATGATTACACCACTGGTGTACTAGTATCACATTGTGCATCGAAGGCTTTCACATAATCTTGCATGCACAGACAAAGACACACACACACACACACACACACACACACACACACACACACACACACACACACACACACACACACACACA